>JASCZI010181277.1:774-17517 GCA_036250425.1 Stylosanthes scabra | reverse complement strand
TGAACCTTTTTCCTCCGAACCAGTTCAAGTTCAAGATTTTCTGGGTCGATAGCGATGCGCACGTCCGTGCGATGTTCGAGTTGCACCGTCGGTATGGATCTCGAGATGTGATGGAGCTGCTAACCGAGATGGAGACCGTGAATGTTGATGCAGCAGGTCCATCAAGCTCATCCCGAGGTGGGCCCGACGCTATAATTGCTGCGCCCATATGGACTGCGACCCCGGAGGGGGGTGATGACGATTCTGACGAAGACTTTGTCGGCAACACGGATGAGTCAAGCGAAAGCTCTGATGGCTCAGAATTTGTCCCGGAATCTCAGGCGAGGCAGGGTTTTCTGCTTCCTGCACCAAGCCCAATACCTGATTTATCATCCGTGGGCAGTCATTTTCACACGTTAAATCTGGATGAGATGACAGAGGTGCAAAGGGAAGGTTTTGGTGGGGGCGGCGAAGATTATGGTTTAGATGGAGGATCAGAGTTTCAAATCGGGCATCGATTCAGCACCCGAGAGGCCGTGCATATGGCTGTAAAGAATTATAACATAAGGAGGGCATCCGAGTACAGGGTGGTGGAGTCTGATCCGTACAAATACGTCTGCCGATGCAAGCGATATGATGCAGGGTGCCCATGGTCGCTGCGTGTGGCCCTGCAAACGAATCTTGGATATTGGTACGTATTTAGTGTTTTTCCATAATGGCTCTAATTACTTAATGACACTAATTACAAATCAATTCTAGGTGACACTATCGAATAAAGTATAACTATCAAATTAAATCCTTAATTAATTACCCTTATTACTAATCACAATAGTTACATAACAATTCTGGCTAACCCTATCGAATAAAATATAACTGTAAAATTAAATCTGTAATTAAGGACCCCTAATTACTTAATTACACTAATTACATAATAATTCCGCATAACAATATCGAATAAAATTTGTCTACCAAACTAAATCACAACATAAATCCCTAACATGACACTACACTACAAGTTTATTGCGTAGGATAACTAACCAGGGCGCCGGCGATGTGCCACTCGTCATTAAGCCTATACAACCCTTCCGGGTCCTGCGGGTTAGCCCAGGGGTTGCGGCTGGTTGATCCCCAGATCTGCCGCGTCCGGGTGTTCTGGAACGTCCCCTTGGAGCCATATCGAACAAAAACCTCAGAAATAATTTTTTTCTGCCTAGATTGGTAAATATGAAGGAAGAAAGGATGAGAATGAGGAGAGTCTCGGGCTCTGCAGTCCTTATATAGGACATGGAGCTATCTCGGGCTCTGCAGTCCCGAGATACGTATCTCGGGCTCTGCAGACCCGAGATATAGTGGGGATTCGAATTTCTTACTTATCTCGGGCTCTGCAGACCCCAGATACGCTAAAACCTCATTTCGGGTTTGCAGAGCCCGAGATATGGGGGGTGTGCCTAAAATGGTAAATACCCCCAGCGGACCTATTTTGGTATATTTCGTATTTATTTTATTTAAATAAATAAAAAAGCCGACCTCTGATCTATAATAAACTATCGATTATTACATGAAAGAATTGAACGGTGATAATTTTAATTATAAAATATGTAAATTGATTATTTAATATACATAGTACATACATAAAAAAATCAATTAATTAAACAATATTATTCAAAATAATTAATTTATTAATTTGTTGTTGAACACTATATATATTTGTCGAACTAACTCACACTACAAAACTTCCGTTAGATGCTGGCGGTTTTTTTCGTGGCGGTTTAGAAAATGGGCCGGCAATTATTTTGTCGTTTTGCTTGTTGATGCTTAGGAACTATTAGAGCAAAACCGCCATTAAACGCACCTATGTCAATCAGATTTGTGTAGTGTTTAGCGGCAATTTCAGTTAAACCGCCGCTAAACATGTCGGTTAGTGTTTTTTGTTTCCTAAAAATCACTTCATTTGTTTAATAGTCTAGTTTATAATGTTTACAATACATATTTACCGGTTTTAAAATTTTTTTTCTATTAGTATGATTTGTTTTAAAATACTTTACGGAAAACTTTGTTTTCTTTTAAAAAGAAAATTTAAATAATTTTGATTAATTGAGTATTGTAATATTTGCAAAATTATTATACTTGAAAAAAATTGTTAAACAAATATAGTCAAAATAATTTTTAAAATTAAGCAATAGTATAATATCTAACATGACATTTACTGCTATGTTTATTATGTATGTCTCAGGGAAAAGGCTTAACGAAAAAATAACTCAACACCTAACATGACTTTAGATGTTGTATCTAATACAAGTCTTAACATTTATTTAAAATAACTCTATTGTATCTTCCTTTAGTAAAAAACATCCGGTGTCATATTTTTCTAGTGTAAAATACTCTATGAGGAATCTATTTGCTTACCGCTTTATTGGATCAAATATTTCCTAACCCTATCAAGGTTCTTTGTTCAGATCGAAACCTTCTTCTAGTCTAACATGTTCTTCAGCTTTTGTTTAATTCTCATCTACACCCCTTAAATTTTTCCGATGATCATTGTTGGTGTCAAACTCCGTAACATGGTCATTTCCAAGCGAGTTGACCTCATTTGAATTTAGTGTTACAGTTTCTACTCCATGTGACATATCTTCATATTTTTCTTCTGCCTCCTGAGTTGAATCTGAAAAATACATTACGTATGAATCAATATACATTTACACAAAAATGTATTTAGAACTTGTAAAACATGTATCCTATTTTTTTTACAGAAAAAAAACTATATTTTTAATGGAAAAATATGCAAATTAAAAAGCAAGTAGCATGTGCTTTGTAAGGAACTATTGCAGAATTATTACCAAAATCGAAATACAGATCAACATAACGATTTGTAAGCTGCAATTCTATAAACTTCATTTCCTGATATGCAATATCGAGCTCAACAAGAGGTATATTTGTAAAACGCACCTACAAAGAGAAATGCCGTAAAATGTAATTTATAGATTACACAACAAAACAACAACACATAATATATATACATATTAATCGTATATATATGTATACACACACCTTCAATTCACTAAGAATTTCGTCAGAGCTTTTCCCGAATGCACTAATGACAAAGGCATACCTGAACTTTCTCTGGTATTTTGACCCCATTCATACAATCTCTACAAACATAAATTTAATTGTTATCAAAGTACTAATCGGTATCTAATGTAATAAATATGAATAAAGTAATTCCACAATTTTCCAAATTTAACAGAAAATAACAAATGATTACATGATGGAGCTAATCTGCTTTAATGACAGTGGCTGTTGCTACGTAAGTGTTGAACCAGTCACAGTAAGATAAATCCTCAAGCCAACACCCAACATCAAGCTTGTTAAGGAAAATGTCCTTAGCAACATCGATTGCATGGTCCAATGAACGTAAAGGATATGAGGAAGCAATATATTTTGAAAATTTATCGCTAGCACATACTTTCAAATAGTCTTCCACTTCTAATTGCTCTGTTATGAACGAGGAATTTTAATATCGATTTTAAGGATATTTTATGTTGTTTTAATAATTTAATTAACTGTTGTGTGATACAGGTAAAAAATAACTCACTCATCAAATATATTGTTTATTATCAAATGTAATAAACACTAACAAATCAATATATAACCTTTCTAGGGATGTCTAATGAGTTAAACAAAAGTATAAATAAATTTAATATAGCTTCTATTACTATTGTGCAATGTCATCATACTGAACAGTATTGCTAGCATCATTAAAGAGGCCTTCAGACTCATTATTCCTTACCAACCGTTGATCTCCAATGTCAACCCAGACGACATTTTTAATCCTGAATTTGAAGAAAAAACAACTCCGGCTTGTTCATAGTCTTCTTCCATGTCAAACAAGTCTCAAGGTTTCACATGTACCATTACACTTCCCTCTTTCTCTACTACATCTTCCATGCAGTACATGAGACGGGCCTCTGATGCCAATATGTACAGTTCATCATCTTTTTAGTTACCGGTGTGAATCAAACAAAAAAAGTTTACACTAGTGAGTCCCAAATGGTCTTATTTGATGCCTCTATTGTTCTCGTATCAACCCAAATGCACTTGAACAGAACAACATTAAACTGGCTATGATAGTTCAACTTGATAATGTCTACTATTTGTCATAATATAGAACACTACCAATTGCCACAAGACTACCTCGCTTGCTTGCATAACTCCTGGTATCTGAAGTGACATAAACTCCATTATTTTGGGTTTTCATCCATTCTTGCTTTGCGATGGTCCTAAATTTATAGCTATTGACGTTGTATGCCACAAATCGTCTTACCTGAACCATGGGGCCAACTGCTAGCCACTTCAACTCATTCAAATGTATTGTACTGTCCAATGGAACCTGACACCACATCTTTTGTTAGCATCATAGAAGTGATAAAGGTTGATACATTCAATACTTTATGGACTGAAATATAATCTACGATAGCATTTATTCTTTTTATTTGATGCTTGAACCAATAAGCAAATTCCTTGCGCACAATGCTATTTATCATAGATTTTGAACGTGATCGATTCCGTAGCTTTCTCTTCGTTTTCTCCCTAAATGTACTATATTTTTAAACAACAAGTTAGTCCAATGTTTCATACGCATGTGTAGTAGATTATATGTGGCTCAGAATATGTTGTTAAAATACTTATTTGATAAATTGTTCTACAACCTTGCAATTGACCAACACGTGACGATGCGCGTGAAGTGTTTCCATTGATGATAGTGAATAACGTGAAGCAGCACCTGATGATTTTTCAATTTTTGGAAACAACATTTTTGAAGTGTTAGACCCAATGTCATTAGGTTAATCATCAACCCAAACCGGACGAGTGCACCTAATCTTGATATTTTCTAGATATCTGGAGTAAAATGAGAGAATTTCCTCAGATAAGTATCCTTCTGCAATTGAGCCTTCCGGTGGCGCCTTATGATGCACGTATTGCTTCAAACGTCCCAGCTACCTAGGATTGAAAAACGTGCATGATTATTTGGTTCGAATATCCACCCATTTCATCCACTACGCAATAAACCTTCTTCAGCTCTGTTAGCTAGCGTAGAAAACCGTTACCCTCCCGACAGATGTCCAAATCATACGAATCAAGTTGAAGTGGACAACACAGACACAAAGGATGAGGACTACGTCCCAGATGTTGATGAGATGACATCATTGATGACTACATCGATAATCTTTTTGCAAACCACGATGCCGAACAGCAAAATAAGGGAAAAAAGCGCAAAGACACTGATTGGTGGGATGTCGAAGTGATTGGTGCTTATTTTTTTCCCTACAATTTTAGAGTCTTAATAATGATTTAATTTCGTTATAATCCTCAAGTGAGTAATTAGTACTGCAGCTAACAATATTTTTGTTTAAAAATTAGAGGATGTTATCAAAAGATCGATGAAACAAACTGTGTTTGAGGCCGCTTCAATTCTTGCTGGTAGGAAAATTGTTCTAAGATCTAACGACGAGCACCAAGCAGTAGGTGAAGCTGTGGGGTTATTTAGTGGTTTTTTGGGGGATTAGGTGCAGATTTCAAAGCATTCCCAATAAGTATGGAGAGTTGGCATAAATTAAAGAATACAAGGACACCGCATACAAGGATGTTATCAAGGTAAATTATTGATTTTTAGCTTGAGATGAAAAAGTTTGGAATTCTAATGACATTAATTTATTGTGCAACGGACATTTCATTTTGAAGAGGATCCTGACGGTCGAAGAAAGGAGATTATCATGCAAAGGTTGAAAAGTGTTTAGAAGACAGTAAATCGAACCTGTTTCACACTTTTTATGATGACACAAAGTCTATCAACGAAAATGTCAAGAATCAGAAGCCCCGTGGAGTAGATCTAGAACATTGGAGATTTTTCCTCATGTACTGGTTAAAAGATGAAACAAATGTAATTATCCTTTGACTTGGATTCTTTTATCAACTATTTTAATTTCTCTGTCACTAGTAGTAGGAAAAATTTTAAATAGCTAATGTGTTAGTAGAATTAAAAAAAGTCTAACATACAGACCACTATGATTACTAATTTAATTTATTGTAGTATAAAATGATTATCTTTTTAGGTAATGTCTGTGTTTTAGCATCAGGTTACAAATTAAAATAACTATTCACATAATTTTTATTTGTACCTCCAACATCTGTTCATTTTCTTATTTTATAGTCTAGATGGTGATTGAATTGTCCTGGCTTTTGTTTGTAATTACTATTTATGATGGCAAATTATAAAAAATGTAGAAAAAATGCAAAATCGTGCCAAACAAAAAGTATACTCACACAGGGGGATCAATGACATTGGCTTGACGAAGGGAAAATGAGGTATGTATTATCTTGTCACTGGGATTGATGAATTTGATACATTTGTTGCTATGGCCTAATAATATACTGTTCAGTTTCAAAAGATATTGTTGTTGGTGTTCATGATTATTGGCCTCTTGAATCTCGTCATATCATATTTGCTTGAGAGATTTATTGTTTTAATTGAATTCTTTATATAGTGCTTAGTGATAATGTGAGGAAGTTCTTATTTTTGCTTTAGTGTTTATGTAACATTGAAGGTGCTCTCCAAGTCGAATGATTGTTTAGAGAAGGAGAAAGACACATTTAGTCTCTTATGTTTGTTCTTATGATTTTCAAATAGGGTCTAAGTATGAATTGAAGGTTGCACTGAGTTTTTTGTTTTATACTCTCTTAATGCATTTACTCTTTCTTTTGGCATTTTATTAGGCTGATTGCAAGTTGGTTGAATTTATATATTATTTTTTTTTTTTTACATAGAAATTTATCTATTGTCTATCCTGGTAGATTGATGCATTGAGTATCAAGCTAAGTTTTACTCGTCGTCAATATCGAAACTATCTCGTATAATTTTAAATTGTCGCAGGAGCGCAAGCATGGAAAAAGTTTAGCAGATGGGAGATTTGGACCATGCACATAAGAAAAGTGACGGGTCATTCATTCATGAAGATGCACGGACTGTTGCTATAAGATACGCAAAATGGCAATTTTTTATTCGTGTTGGTCTTTTTTAACATATAATCTTGTAACTGTTGATTTTTTTTTAGGAAACAATTCAATAAATTGAAGGTTGTGAGCAGTCCTCCAAGAAGTTATCCCAGAATGACTCGCTTGCACGAGTACTCGGAAAAGAACATCCGGGACGTGTTCGTGGCGTGGGTGCCAAACCATACCCTACTCAGATCATTAATCAAAGCACACAGTAAACTAGTTATGCATCTCATGTGGATGTAAAGGAGTACAAGAGGGAAATTGTTGAGTTGAAAGTAGAGGCTGTCGAAGAAAAGAAGAAGAGACAGACAATGAAAAATGTTGTGAGATATCTAATTTAGCAGCAGGGAGAGAATTTACCCCCAACATTGCTGCAGAGATGAATACTTTGGGTAGTGGACCTTCTTCTACTAATAACCAAGACTTCCAAGGACCGCCATGATTTCAGGAAAACATAACATATTAACTTTCCTCTGGTTTTAGTTTCTGATTTTAGTTTATTATTCATGATTTTGTCATAGAACAACTTTTAATTTAGTACTTGTCCTTATTATACTTTTGTTAAGGTTTCATCAATTTTTTTGGGTGATAAATTTTGCTTAGCTATTTATAAATGTTATTATCATAATTCAGATATATTATTTGTTTTCAGTGTTTTTAATTTTTTCACTAAAAAGGCAGTTAATAATCACATTTATTTAATAGGTGTTCAGATATAAAATTAAAATATAATAAAACCTAAATATCCAAATTCAATTTTATCAAAACAAATATTATCCATTTAGCAACGGTTCTGAACTGTTTATAAAATCGCCGCTAAAAATTGAATGCAATTTGACATTTTGTTTGGCGGCGGACTGCTGCGAAACACCGGGGTACAAATCGGCGTATCGATTTAGCTGCAGTTATGAACCATCGCAAATCGAAAATCCAGCTTAGGGCGGTTGTTCCGACGATTGAACAAAATCGCTGCTAAATCATTTACCGACACCCGTATAGACGGGGTTTTCTAGCCGCCTGTAACGGATTAGCGACGGTTTTAAACAGCTGAAAAACCGTTGCAAATCGTCAATATATTGAGTTAGTTTCTAATATAAATATTTGAGCCTTTCGTTATGACTTTTCTCGAAGTCATTACATGTGGAATTTTTTAGGTGCACATTACTAATTCCGGGTTCTGCAGTCTCAAAATTGGCTAAACATCATTTCCGAACTCTGTAGTCCCGAAAATGGCCCTTAATTTTTTTAAACTAATTCCGGGACTGCAGAACTCGAAAATAGAAGAAAATGGTATAAATATGTTTGGGAAATATTTGCAGAATCACATACCCATTGGCGGACTTAATTCTTCTAGTCCCTTTCCAATTTCATCACTTTAGCTAAAAAAATTTCATTGTTTATTAAACACGTAAAAACTTTAATATCTCAAAGCCCCGAGGTATAACAAAAAAGATATGAAGTAAAATGACACTAATTGGCACGTAATTTATCCAACTTCCTTATCTGAAAATTTAATTATAAATAATAATAATTGAAAATTTTATAGTATACTAAAAATGAGTACTGAAGTACTAAAATGTATTTTAATAAAAACATATTTAAAAAGTACAGAGTTGCCAAATATAAATTTAAAAATTTTAAGTACTCATTCCTTTTTGGCTAAAAGCATTGAGTGGTACGATCTGTCAATGACTATGTGATTCTGCCAATATTTCTCAAACATATTTATACCATTTTGTTCTATTTCCGGGCTCTACAGTGCCTGAATTGGTTAAAAGAAAATTTAAGGTCATTTGCAGGACTGTAGAGCCGAGAAATAATATTTAGCCAATTCCAGGAGCATTGAATTAATAACGTGTATCTAAAAAAAAAATTTCATAGGATGTGTAAATTGGTAAATATAAAATTTTTTATTTATTTAAAAAAAATCCCATTACATGCAATGTTGAAAAATATATATAATATGGCGATGAAGCTGGAGACCCACACTAGCAATAACGTGTTACACGTTGTCATAATAATTTTTTTAAAAAAACCACAAAAAACAAAAACAATATATAAACTATCACTAGTGCTTCTTTTCACTAATTTTTATAAAAAGATATATTTTTTTGGTTAGTTATAAAAGATATAATATAACTAATCATTCTCACATACTTTTTATATTCCACACACTCAATAATTAAAATACACATGCGAAGTTAAAGTTATCGATCACTTAAAAACTTAAAAAGTTAAAGTGAATTAGCCTTTTATTATATTAAAATTTGAAAAACATGTATCTTTAATTTGAGACGAATTTATTATATTCATTTTAGCTCATTAAAAAAAAAGAATATATACTTTTTCATTCTGAAAAATGAAAGATTATTTAATAATTAATTATTTTCCTACAACTTGCATGCTATATATATAAATATTTCCTGGTCATCTAAGTTGAATTATTTGTAGCAAAAAATAATATAACATCTAAGAACTTTAATTTTCACCTTGATTAATTACAACAAATTTAACAAACGACGATGGGTATTTGGCGGCGGTTTTTTTCAACCGTTGTTAAATGGCATATCCCGACAATCATTATGGCGGTTCAACATGGAAATATTTCAATATGATTCTCATAATTTATTAATTTGCTTGAGTTATAAACTCCATGTATAAGAAAATTCAAGTCAAATTGCTCATTAGTCGTTACTATATATATAAGGGCGAAGCTAGACTAATATTTAGGAAGAGGCTAAAAATTATTTTATAATAATACATAAATAAAAATATAAAATTTAGGAAGAACTAAAACGAAAATTACTCATAATTTAACAAAAGAATTTAAAACTTGGGAGGGGCCATTGCCCCCTTAACCTAAGGAGGCTTCGCCTCATTGTCCAAATTAAATGGGAAGAGAATAATGACATACAAGAATGTGCAAAAACCAACATGCATCTTCTCCTTGTTTTAAACGTATGGTTTCAATTAACCCAAAAAAAAAAAAGTTTTAAAAAGGTGCAAGAACATAGAGCCCTAATTTATGCCAATCATTTTCCACATGTCAAGCACTTTGTGGAATTTGCATGCATAACTAATTTGGAATCAAGATTATTATTGGAGATGACGATTGTTACGGACCAACTCCTTAGTTGAACCCCATAACGCCTAAACCCTAAATCTGAATAACGTTTTTTTTTTTTTTGGAGAGACTATGGTTCACATAAAGAATTTCTCGATCGATCCATATCTGAAACACACCAACATTAAATCCAGTGAAATCTCATGAACCCAATTCTTTTCAGAATTTTTTTATTCAATATTACAAATAAAGGACTTTAACCTTAATTCTTAATCATATATCTTAAGCATATATAGAATTAAGTCTCTCTTGAGTAATATAAGCTTTTACATGTAATTTAAACTATTTTAAATAAATAATTTCCAGACATAATATAGTTTTATAATCAATAATTAAAAAGAACAAGTTCAATTTTCGTTAATCAAAAAAGAAAAAAAAAACTTAATTAGTATGAGAGAGATCTTTATTTTTTTAAAACATGTAAGACTGTAAGAGTACAGATTCTATTTTTTTGAAAAAAAATTAATTTATTCTCGATCTAAAAATAGAGGAGTAAAAATTTGTTCTGGCTTGAAATAAATGATTTTATAAGAAGCTCCTCATGGTCAATTGAACTTGTGGTATAATAATTAAGATGGACATGAACCACATACAAGTTCTGAAAGTGTCACGTTGTTTTGTTTAAGCCATTAAAGCAATATATGTAGTGATGATATGATGCAGAAGCACAAGCATCTTGTCGGCCAGGTTCGTTATGGGCTATTCATCTTGATAAGCCACCACTCTGGAATTTGCAAATTATATATAATCTTTACACCAAATCTATCTATCTTTTTCAGTCTCTTTAATGAAAAATAATGAAAATATTCAATTTATTAGCGATTGCGATGGGAGGTTTTATTAGTTTAGTTAGAGATGTTGATATTTTTGAGCATGTAATTTTCTTAAAATAATTTTTAGAGAGATTTTTATGGTTCAAGTAATTAATTATATGGTTAAATTACTCTCTTCATCTCTATATAATTTCTATAAATTTTCAATTATGACCAACTTTTATACTTCAAAAATTTTTAATTTGATGGTTACACTAAGTTTAAATTTGTAATTAAATTTTTATTAACAATAAATGTAACAAAATGTTTTTATCCAAGTGAATATATCTCCGTATATTCTATTAAATCAAATATTTTTGGAATTTAAAAGATGTAACTACAAATTTAGGACAGAGAGATTTAATTAAAAAATTATAAATTATAATAACTTAACCTAATTCTATTTGACTTAAATGGATTTTTTTTATCAGAGAATTATTGTACTTTTTTATTCAAAAGAAAAGAAAAGAAAAAAAAAAGGCAGTGCAAGTGTCCCATGGAACCAAACTTATTAAAGCAGATCATAAGAGAGAATTAATTAGTCCCGTGACTTCTTTACTAATAATTGGTATTTCTTGAAAGTGATTTTGATTACTTTTGGTTTTGGGTTTGACTTTTATGGTGATAAGTTTCTTAATAACTCATACTATAGACTATCACAGATTCTGGTTTATATATCAATCTTAGCTTCTTGACTTCTTCCTTCTTCTTCTTTTTTTTGACATTTCCCCTCATAATTATTATCAGGTAATCTAATATTATATAACTTTCGAATTTCTATACGTTTTTCGTCTTTGTTTAATAATGATGAGAAATATATCATGATAACGAATTATAATTATAATTATATATATGTTTGACCACTAATTGGTGGGTAAGGTTATAAACACGTGTCCTCTATATATTAAACCTATTAATTAAATAAGAAAAGCATAACTCATCATCAATGTTTTGTTACCAATCACGTGTTGTGTGTATTGGCAATTATCAATTATGTTATTATTTATTAGGTGATTTCAGTTCAATTTTTAAGATTTGTGAAGAGATCATTTAACAAATTTTCTAATAATACTCTTTAGATTACTTATAATCTTGTTCGACAATGTGTTTAATGCTATCTAAATTATTATTCCTTCTGCAAGTGTTCTCATTTTTAAATGTCTAGACAAATTGATTATTATATAACTACATTATTATATTGAACGTAACCACTTAAAAAAAAAATAAAACAATTAAAAATGTTGATTAATTTTAGCCGTCAAATGTGATATACTATATAAGTGTGGAACCGGAAAACATTGACCAAGTAAAGTGACAAATCTCGTAATAATAAGGTAACTAATCACGTGAGAATCATATATAGCTCGTTTGTTTATGTCTCCCTTTTATTTTGAACACGTGAGAATCATAAAAAAAAAATAATCAATTTTTTTTCAACCAACAATCTTATTCTTGATTATCATTATCGAACTAATATCACAGTTTTGAATGATCTATTATTTATTGTTTTAAAATTTGAATGATTTGTCTTAGTTTCTACTATCTTAAATGATCAGTCTTTTATAATTCAGATGATCGGTTTTCTTTCGATTTTTGTATGTTGTGTTTCTTTTTATTAGTTGATATTTTATTAGTTACTTTGCACTACTCAAAATAATAAAATAAATAATGAATAAGCTATCTACAAAATGCTTATATTACCTTTAGCATATCTTTTACCAAGCCAACCTAACATTCAATGCATAATGCAGCTAATTACATATATTAAAATCTTTATAATATGCAAGTTATGTATTATTTTGAATAATGATGTAAATTTTAATTATTGATATTTTTCAAGAAAACAATGCTACGAAACCAATGTTAAAGAGCCGTTAGGGAACCATTAGGGAGCTAATAAATCTAATTAGAGAGATGATGAGATGGAAAAGGAGAATGAAAAGAGTGGGAAGAAGGATATCAACTACTATGACCACCAACATTGTTGGCTTCATGACTTTTTCTTTTCAATAAGAGATCTAATTAAGTTGTATTTATATTTTTTCTATTATTTATAAAAATAATATTTTATTAACTCTAAAAATTAATGTAATCACTTTTTAAGTAATTAGATATGAGAGATATGAAATATTATTTTTAACATTTAAGTTTTCTTTTATTATAATTTTATATAATTATTTATGCATGTTTAATATATTTTAAAAAACATATTTTTTCAACAAATTTTATCTTAAAAAATTGCACAAAATTTTTTTTTTTATCATTTTTTACCATAAAAATTATCTTAAGAGTGTTAAAAAATATATTACAAGTTATTAGCATGTATAGATATACATATAAGCTTGTTTTCATTTGTTTTAAAAAAAATTATTTCGCAGAAATTTTAAGAAAAATCGCTATTAAATTTTCACTAAATTTATGTTTAGTGACGGTTACAATATTAACCGTCGCTAAATTCTCATTTAACGATGATACACAAATTATCACAAAATTCAAAAACTATCACAAAATTCAAAAACTTTTGGCATTTGGTATCTAAAGTATAGTTACTTATTAATTCCACAGGCCCCATCAATTAAATCATCCCATTATTATCCTTGATCTTCTCTCAAACATAACACCCCACCTACACTCTTTACACTCCTAACTTAATTTAATGGTTTGTAAATTATGATGGATGCCGGACATGATTGACATGTAACAATGTTAATAAGCCATAAATTATTAATTAAGTTTTATTCATATCTTTATTAATTAAGTTTTATCTCGTTTGTTAGAGTCTATCAATCTAATGGACAATGTCATCAACAGAAAATCAACGAAATAATCAATTTTATTAACTTGGGTTTATATCTTTCAGTAATTAAATTAAAACATAAATTCAGAGTTTGTTCATCATAAAAATTAATAAAGAACGTAACATAAGAAAAGGGTTGCAGGGTTTCACTCAGCTGCTGGTTTGTAGCCTCTGATTTTGGCATCTTGGAAATTAATTTACTTCACTTTCTTCAGATCCTTCCGCACGTGAACGTGTCCCACCAGTTTCTCTTTGTTTCAAAACATTCATTTCAATTTATCATCAATGTTTTCATGTCATCTTGCAATGACTAATTGACTAGAAAGTTCTTTTCTTTTACGGGCTTATTATTTTACAGATGGATTTTTGTTAACATTAAAAAACGAACACATAGATATAAATAGATAGTCATAAATAAAAATTATTATATTTAAAATAATATCTATAAATTTATATAAATAGCATCCGTAATTATATATTTACAATATCTAATAATATGTATTTAATTCAATAGTAATTTATAAATAAAAATAAATGTCGAAAAAAAAATTATAGTTACCTAAGATAAAAAATCTATAATTATCAAACCTTTGCCTCTTCAAAATACGGAGAGACTATTCCGGTATTATTAATTTTAGTGAAAGTATTGATATCCATTAATTACCTGTAAACTATTTATTCTTAATTTTCTAAATTTATTTTTCAAATCTCACAAAATCTAAGAATATTTATCAAGTATCTTTTGCTTTCCCCAAACAATAGTTATTCACTTTCTTTATTAAGTTAATTTGATGAAATTTTAAATAGATTAGGCTCGAATATGAAAAAAAAAAACTAACAGATTTAGGCTTAGGATATATCTACAAGATGCACCAAACTTGTAACATCCCAAAATTTATATGTGTAAAATTATAATTTATTCTTTTTATTTGCTAAAATAAGATAATATTATATGCTGGAACTAATTTATACAGTGTAATATTTTTTGTGGTGTTAATATCATGTTGAAATGATACATGCAATACGTTTCGATGTATTAAAGTTTCAATAAATAAAAATAAAATTAAAAAAAAAAGGGAAGCATGCACCACGAAGAAAGGAAAAATAATAATATAATAATGAATAGTGCATAGTAACTAAAATAATATAATATTCCAAATAGTAACCTGCATAGTAAAACTTCAAAACTATAAATAGGACTATGATTTCATTAGTTTTTCATATTCAGAAATCAATAAGAAATCCTCTCTCTTACTTTCTATAGCTTTTCTCTAGCTCCTTCTCTTATTCTCTCTATTATAGCCTTAGTTTTATAACAAAAGATTAGGAAGATAGAAGAAGAAGAAGTATAAGATATTAAGGTAGATATTTTTTTACTTTTTGACTATCGTATATCATTAATATTATTTTCTTGCATTATTTATTTGGACTGGTGCGGATTACCGCCAGATCTATTTAATATTATTATTGTGATATTATTTTCTTGTATTATTTCTTTGGACTAGTGCGGACTACCGCCAGGTCTGTTTAATATTGTTACTGTGGTTATTATTATTATCATTGTTATTATTACTACTAATCTATCACTAATATTATTATTATTATTACTATTATTATTAATATTATTATGTGTAATATTATTATTACTATTATAATAGTTATATAAATATGATTATAATTATTATTATTATTACTATTACTATTACTATTATTATTATTATTATTATTATTATTATTATTATTATTATTATTGTTACTATTGTTATATTATTATGTTGTTATTATGTATTATAGTATTGTTATTAATATTACTATTATTATAAATAATATTATTATTACTATATTAATATTATTATTGTATTATTAGTATTATTATGATTATTATGGTTATAATTAATACTATTATTATTATTATTATTATTAATAATATAATAATTATATAAAGATGACTATAATTATTATATTGTTATTGTCATTATCATTGTATATGGGTCATTATCTAAACTCATACGCTAAGGTGAGTGTGGGGGGGGCTAGTGTGCCTATCATCCCTACTTAGCAAAACAGATAAGAATTAAATCCGTAAGCTGAGGTGAGTGTGGGGAGGCTAGTACGCCTATCATCCCTACTTAGCAAAGCGGACAAGAAAATAAATAATTTAAGACTTGGCTGCCAATTTGTAATGGGGCAAGATGTCTTAATTGGTATGTCGTAAATTCTGCTTTGTTGTCATGATGTTATGAGATCCACCAAAAGTTGGGAATTCCCTAAAAGGCCTATGATGAGTGAGACAAGCAGATAAAGAAAAGTGAAAAGATAAATTAAGATATTTGCATTGCATACATCATTATTTTATATATTTGTGATAGTCACGATATTTTCCATGAAGAGCGGCTGAAACCACCAAATAAGCTTTTTATTATCTACTGAGAATTTTAAATTCTCACTATATCTATGTATTTGTGTGTGGTTTCAGATTCAACTCAGTAAGGACCAGTGAAAGGCGAGATATTTTTATTTCTGTGTGACGATTCTACAGAATTATATATAAATAATTTGTAGATTAGTTTCTATTGTTATTCAGTATATTGTATGGGCGACAGCCATATATTTGTAATATTTGATTGTATTCGTACAAAAGTACAGTCAAATTATCAGTTTATGTAATGAATTTTTTTAATTCAAAGAATGGGTGTTACATTTTATGGTATCAGAGCAGTTCTTTCCTAGTGAGCCTAAGGGATGGAACTGCTATGCTTCGATGCATACTCTGAATCCAAAGAACCATGTGTGAGTCTTGCCTATGGCAATGATTCGAGTCGGTATACATGTTGGTCTGTTGTTTGCTCTATTTGGATTTTAGTGATTTGCAACTTATATATTGTGTTTCGATACTGAGCCTGATCAACTCAAGTGTTGAAGCCGAGTTTTCTAAAAAGCACTGAAGTCCAATTGAGTTGCAATGGATTGTTAAAGAA
>JASCZI010181276.1:169702-204420 GCA_036250425.1 Stylosanthes scabra | reverse complement strand
ATATATATATATATATATATATATATATATATATATATATATAATTGAATATGATGAAAACTAAAAAAAAAAAAAAAAACCTATATGATAGAGTATTATTAAGGATGTTGATGATCCACTAATTAATTTAAGACTCAACTATGTTCCACACATAAATAATGATACACACTTTGTTTTGTTTTTCACTTTTGAGTCTTTATGTGTGGATGTGAGTTAAGGTTATAGAATAAAGCTGAGTTATTGAAGGCTCCATTCGATGTACTTTGGCCAACTGAGGGAGGTTTTTACTCTTGGACCTAAAAGTAAAGTTCCATTACCACTATTTTGGAAGCTATGTGGAATCTTACATTATTTACCCAAACCGATTAAGAATCTAATTTCAAATTGGTTTTGTTCATTTAGCAGGCTGGCTAGCTAGCCACTATTACATGTATTATTTCTTATTTATTAAGATCAATAATTATAATAAGAAAAACCACATTCCTTATTTAAGTTCCATACTTCAATATGATGTAATGATGCATGTAATGTTGTGCCATATATATACTAAGGTCAATTTGGGCCTTCTTCGGCAGAGAGTAGTCCCACCTAATTGCCTAGCTAGTTATATATCTATCACGTTATAATTATCCCTCCCAAGTACTAACGAAAGCTAGTGTTTCTGTGTGTGCGCGCCTAGGGAAGGCATTATATATATATATAGTCACAAACTTCTTATGGGAAATAATTAAATTTATTTGCTTCAACATTTGGCTTCATTCTTGGAACGATGATGGATGAATGATCATTAGCTTATAAAGCTGCATTTATTTCCAGAGATAGAGTACTCAGATATAGATTAGTCATAAAATTTTATTTAGTAACTGAGACATGACAGAAATATTATATCAAAAATATTGAATTAGTATATTTTATATTTATTATGACATTATTCTGACAGAATATAATTCTTTCAAAATTGTGCATTATAAAAAAAATCAAGGTAAATTAAATTTTTTAATATTTGTCTAATAACATATTCAATTTATCACCAAATAAGATATAAACGAACATTAATTTTTGTGTCTCTGTCATGTTTTATTTGTCATATTTTCAGTGTCCTGTTATTAAAAACAAACACATCATTAAGGAACCAGTGTTAGAGATATTCATCTCTTTATTAATATAATATTTATATACATTTTTTTTGTCGATTTAAACTTTTAAAAAAAGTGATTTTATAATATCTACGTATGTCAGATTGAAAAATAAGCAAATAAAATATAAAAATTATATTAAGAGGATAATATATAATTAATATAAAACATAATTATATATTAAACTGCATACACTAGTTTATATTGTTGAAGAATAATGTCACCAAAAAATATTGTTGAAGAATAAGGCACATGACGAGGTTTAAGTATGTTGAAATCTGCAGGCAAAGAGACATATATAGTACGTAGTCATTGCCATGAGTCAATTATGCCTGCCCTAGTATCCTTTACTACTACACGTATGATTTCACAAACTTTGAAAACTATTGAAATAGAGTCATAGCATGACATATTATTATCAATGGTCAAATCTAACGTTTCAATGTCATGTATTTCATCTCTTATTACATGGGAAACTAAACATACACAACTATTGAAGAAGTTGAAATTAAGAGTAATAGTGTATCTTATTAAAAACAAGAATAAAGCTATACGTACATAATTTATCCTCCATAAACCACATATATATATATATATATATATATATTATTTATTTTATTATTATTTATTTTCCTAATAAATAGGAAAACATGTCCTCTACATAATTCAATTTTAATTTAATAATGGTGCTTATTCCTGTACGTTGATTAATTAAGATGCACCAATATGTTAATTTAAATTAGCCAATAAGAATTTGACACATAAGATTTATTTATCTACGTCAGCATTAATTTTTTTTTAATTTTTTAAAAACATCTATATCAATGTGTAGAATAAAATACCCTTATATATTTAAATTAAAAATTAAATTTATCTCTTTAATCATATTTTTTAAAATACCAAATAATTCTTATTAATCTTATTGATAAAAATATCTTTTTATAATAAACACATATAATTAAAATCACATTACATTAATTCAATAAATACATAATTAAAATAAAAAAATAAACACTTAAAGATTAAAACAAAAATTTGAAATTAACTGTTAAAAATTCCAATCACATTCACAAATTCATAATGGAATCCTAATTTCTATGTCGTAAGAACCATCCATCGTGGGACTTTCTTATTCCCCGTCGACGCTGCTGCCACTATTCACTCGTCCTGCCGCTACTACTTTTGGTTATATACATACACTTCTTGATATATGCAGATACTTTCATAATTCTAAAATCGAAACTGTTGAATGTTGATGTACGTAGCATGTATATTAAATGGAGCATATGCATTATTATTGATATGTACTATTAATCAAAAGCTTTGAATACTCAATCTATAACATTCTGTAAGTTGGAAGGGAATTCTTTCAGTTAGAGTTCTATTGGGTTTGAGGGTGTGATTGAGATTTTTAAAAATTAATCTCAAATTTTTGTTTTAATTTTTTAAGTGTTTATTTTTTTATTTTAATTATGTATTTATTGAATTAATATAATGTGATTTTAATTGTATAAATTTATTATAAAAAGACGATATTTTTATTAATAAAATTAATAAGAATTATTTGGTCTTTTGACATATATGATTAAAGGGGTAAATTTGATTTTTAATTTGAATATACAAGAGTATTTTAGTCTATACATTGATATAGATATTTTACAAAAATAAATTAAAAAACTAATGCTGATATAGATAAATAAATTCTATGTGTCGAATTTTTATTGGCTAATTTAAATTAAGGTACGTCTTAATTAATCAACGTACCGGAGCAAGTACCTTTAATAATATATTAATGATCCATCCTAACTAATCACCTTTTATTGTTTGTACGGTTTTTTAGTTTAGAGAGATAATGGTCTTGAACTTGTAACAATTTTACTAGTTTTTTTTTTTCTTTTTATCAATTCTTATTCAAATGTTTTCATGTAATTCTGTATTTACTATACCTATTTGCAATTGTACAATAAGTTCTTAAATGTAATTAAGTTTTAGATGGTTAATATTTTATTTTATGAATTATTAAGTTATTTTAAATGTGTATTGAAACTGTAAATTTTATGTGTTTTTAATTATTTTCTATTCAGCTATATGATTTTAGATGTGTTGTGAATATTTGGCATATAAAAATCATATAAACTATATGATACGTTGATAACACATTCATATTAATATGAATAATGTTACGGAGTCAACCTTAGGGGACGAATAGTGAACCAATGAATGTAATTAGAAAAATATTGAGTGATTAAAAAGGAAAGAAAAAAAAAATAATATTGACTTCCTATTATCTTCCTAATATTAGCTACCAAGACTTTCTCTATTAATATTACAACTCACATAAATTTGTGAGTTCGTAAAATATTAATTTAAAAGTTTAATTCTTAAATTTTGAATTTTATTTGAAATTATTGATTTTTAAAAATTTGAAATTTTTATTTTAAATACTAGAGAAAATATAAAAAACATTAAATTTAGATGTGTTTGTTATAATTTTAAATTTAAAATTTTATAATAAATGAATGAATTATGGAAGAATTTTTATAGATATTTAGTGGCACCGTAAAAACAATTAGCGTATATAAAAACGTACAACATCAATTTTAGCGGTTAGTTATTCTTTCTTATCAAGCTCGTATTTTTAATCAAGAAAATACAATGCACCAATTTTTTTAATCCACATTAAGCCAACTTTAGAATTTAGCTTTATAAATAAAGATTTACGATTAAATCTTTATAATTTGGAATCTAAAAATTCAGAAGAATAAATGGTACTTTTTGAAAAAAGTGACTGATGTACTATATTTCTTAAGTAGTTACTGGAAAAATTAATTATTTAATATTATTCTTTTTAAATAAGATAAAATAAAATTAAATATATTATATTCGTTAATTAACTTTGAAAACATGAAATAATTTATTTTCATTTAATCAGAGTATGACACCACATTTTCATTAGTATGAAAAAAACTAAAATTACAAAAACTAAACTGACTATTTAATTGATAAAATAATTAATTTAATGGTTTAGATATTTGATTGAAATCAAATCATGATTAAAACGATTTATTTAAATATAATATTTTTAATTTTTTTAAACAATTCAATTTTTTCATTAAAAACTCAATCAGTTTACTCTATGTATCAATTAACTACCCATTCAATCAATATTTTACTAAAATGGGATCAGAATCGATTTTCAATTTTCCGGTGGAACCAGTCGATCCAATATGATCCGATTCGATTCTCGTCAAAACCATGAAAAGAAAAAAAAAACTCATTTTTAATAAATCTAGGAGAAGGAGATAGAGTATAAACTGTCTAGTATAATTCATGTTGAAGAAAGAAATTCCAACATGTATTGCTGCTCCGACGAACTTAATAAAAAGCTGAAATAATCCAATACTCATATCCACGTAGAAATAATAAAAGTCATCCAAAATCATCTCAAATTCCAAATCTTCAAAGTTTCCCACTTCAAGCTTAATTAGGACACCAAATACGGTGTTTAATTAAACTACTATATAAGACCAATGGCCTACATATCCACTACTATATATATATATATATATATTATGTCATCTTATTGCTGAGTCACACATGTATACTTATTAATTTGTAAATAATCCATTAATTTGCAAAATAACACAAGCCACTGTTCAAGACACTATATATAACCCCCTCACACCCACCAACACAATCAAGTGCATGAAAGGGTGAAATAACCATCACACTATATTCCTTGTCCTTCTTTTTCTCTGTGTGGTTTTTTAGTTTGTTGTTTTTTTTTTTTCTTTTTATTATTAATAAGCATATACATGGATTCTGATAGGGATCAACAACATGAGGGTGTTTTTGTTTTCAATCTTCCCCAAGATCATGGGGTAAACTTCTCAACCCGGAGAGGGTTTATTACGAAACTCAAATCCGGGTTAAAAGAAACGTTCTTTCCTGATGATCCCTTCCGCCAGTTCAAGAATGAGAAGAGAACATCACGAAAGGTAGCAAAAGGGATTCAATACTTTGTTCCAATATTCGAGTGGCTTCCGAATTACTCGGCGGGCCTTTTTTGGTCGGATTTGATTGCCGGACTCACCATAACCAGCCTGGCCATCCCTCAGGGGATTAGTTATGCCAAACTCGCAAACCTTCCTCCCGTCATTGGTCTTTGTAAGTCCAACAACTTTCATGTAACTTACTTTGTTCTTCTTCACCATTTTCTTTTCTTGTTTGCATAATTGATGATGGAAATGGCGGAATGTGACTACTTCCTCTAAAGAATCAACGGCATATCACAAAATTCGGACAACTTATAATATTTATTCTAATTATAGCGGTAGTGGTAGTGACTAGTGAGCATTTATTCATTTTGCATAGACAATTAGGATCTTATCCACAAATAAATCTCATTTATATTGTTAGCAAAATTGCCAACTCCGGTATTTTCTGATTTTATGATATCATTTATTTATATATAAATACATATATTATTTAAGTTAGTATTTTCATGATGTATTTTGTATATATGCTTCACCGATTTAGTATATCTAATTAAAAAAAAAACCAAACTAGCTTAGGTTATTTTTAATCAATTTCTATGGTTATTAATTAATACTCGGTGGACACACTTTTTGCTTATTCCTTACTCAGTGATGAGAAAGACTAGAGATTGTTCCTCTATATTTATGTATGTTTCTTTATTCTGTTTTGAAATTCTTTTTAAGGTTATATATAGATAGCTTTAAATTTAAGAATAAAGGGAGTGATAAGATGTTTGGTGATTGTATGTGAAAGTGCAGATTCAAGCTTTGTGCCACCATTAGTGTATGCTATATTTGGAAGCTCAAGACATGTGGCTGTGGGGACTATAGCGGCAGCATCATTGCTAGTTGGTCAAACTATTCAAACCGTGGCTGACCCAATTCAAGAACCTACCTTGTTCCTTCACTTGGTCTTCACAACCACCTTTGTCACCGGTTTATTCCAAGCCTCTCTTGGTCTTTTCAGGTAACAAATTAAATTTCATATCAAAGGCTTCGAGATATAACTATTTGAAAAAAGACTAGGGAGCCAACATATTATGAGTTATGATCAATAAGGAGCTAATATGAGTTAGCGATGATAACTCATATAAATTTTAGATGATAACTTAATTATTGGCTCCCTAATGAACTCCTTAACGTTGATTCCCTAGCATTGTTCATAACTATTTATGTACTAGCTTAAAGTGTTAATATCATAATATGATTTGTTTACAAAAAAAAATATATCATAATATGATTTTAGAGACATAAAAAATTTAGAGTTCAGTTTTTATTTTTTGTTTTAGAAATGTTACTTTTATTCTCAATCAAAAGGAAAAGTTTTCAAAGTTCAAGCAAGTCTAATAAATTTTTGATATTACCATTAAGGATAATTAGAACCCGTTGCAAGTACCTTTAAACTCTAAAAAAAAAATTTAGCATATAAGACAAATAAAAGAGAAAAAAAAAATCTATACAAAATAAAAAAAGGATATTAGATATCATCTATGTATCTCTTTGTATGAACTTAAACTTTTGAAGTATTAGATATTAGATATTAGAGAATGGAAGTTTAAAGTATTAGAAAGAGGTATATAAATAATTATGTTAGGAGCATCTTCACGTATAAGAGTCTTTTATAAACTTCAAATATGAGTTTTTGCATGATTTATTCTCTCTTTTTCAATTTTTCCTTACGCTAATTTTTTTTAATAAAAAAACAAAGATCAAACTCTCTATATCTGTTGGTTATAAAATTCCGATACTATATAGTAAATTCTGATATCTAGATCTAATTTAATTCCCAGCTTTTGTTTTTATAAAAAAGGTCCAGTAAGTATAATGTTTGAAATTACATTTTATAATCCAATTTCCAGATAAATTTTAATCATTTTAAAATATCAATAATTAAAGTAATTTTATCATATTTATAAGGAGAAAGTTTTGGGAGTCAATATTAGAGAGATAATAAGGAGTCAATATCATTTTTTCTTCTTTTCTCTCTCTTCTTCTATCACGCACTATTTCTCTAGTTACACTTATTGGTTCCTTATTGGTCCCATAACGTTGATTTCCTAGCATTTTAAAAGAGAAAATTAAACATTTATGCGAAAAATAATAAGAAAGAGACAGATAACAATTAACAAGTCATTTTCCTAAAACCATCCTCTCGTCTCATGTGCTTAACAGTGGTTCCATTTGGATCTGCATGCATATATAACACCAAGAAATTAAAGTATGGTATAAATATATATATAGGGGTAATGAAAATAATGAATACTTTTAGTGTGTTTTTGGTAATAAGAAGATAGCTGAGAAAGGGAAGTCACACCTTAGTTAATATATATTTTCAGGCTTGGGATATTGGTTGATTTTTTTTCCCATTCTACCATCACTGGATTCATGGGTGGAACAGCTGTGATCCTCATCCTCCAACAACTAAAGGGCATTTTTGGAATGAAGCATTTTTCTACCAAAACAGATGTTGTATCTGTGATCAAGGGCATCATTCACAACAGACATGAGGTAATAATAAATAATTACTATATAGAAATGTTTGATTTAACTACTCTTAGAAGTAATTAACCAAATTGTGTTAATTCAGTACTCAGCTAACTAGTTCGTTTAAGTTAAATTTTTGAATACAAAAATTCATTAAACAACTAAATATGATTATTTTATAACAAGTAACCTCATAATATATCAATGCATTTTCTCCCGTCATTTTCCTAAATTATTATTATTATTATTATTATTTATTTATAAGTTAATTGGCAAGAATAATGTTATCATTATTATTTACGTACTAGGATGGTTCCTCTAGATGATAATGACATCTTAACTCTATATTGAACATTTGTATTGGTTATTTCATATATACTACATACATGCACTGCACCTACCCAACCCAACCCCTCAGGCACACGCTACATGACTTGTTACTAAGTTGGTTGCATTGTTGAAATTATAAATAAGGGGAAAAAAGATTTCACCAACTCTGGTAAAGAATTGGCAATTGGGCATTTATATAATTAGAAAATCAGAAAGTATTATAAACCAACATATTTGACATTGTGTGTTTGACGATGATATTAGATGAATTATTACGAATGATAATTCATATATTATATATGTGATCAGTTTTAATTTATTTTATTTAAATGATAATATTTTTTAATTTTGGATGATAATTTTTTTTAATTTTAAATAATAATTTAATTATTGACTTTCTAAAAACTTCCCAATAATAACTTAATTATTGACTTTCTAATTAGTTGCTTCTATGTGCCTTTTGGGAAGTAAAGAGAAAATTAATTTATATATATAAAGTAATTTAATTAAATCTAGCTACTAGTAAAACTTTTTTGTCATTAAGAGCATCTCCAATGCTAATATTAGTATTAAAATTATTTTGGGTCCCACAAGATGCTCTGTAAGTATTTGTGGGATCATATATGATTTGAGATAAATATGAGATTTATTACTCTAATATTTGGTTTTAATTTAATATCAATTTGGGTCCCACATCATACTATTTAATTAACCTACATTTAATCAATTGTACACATGGTACATTCTAATTGGCATTCATTCAAAGTGATACGATATCAACTTAGTGATACCGGTATCACTTTCCTTACTCCCTCCAATACATAATTCAATATCAACTCAGTTCATTTATCATTTTAATAAAAGTTGATACCCAAAAAACATCCCATTAAAGATGCTCTAACAATTAATTTTTCGATCTCAAAGATCAAGGTTACTAAATTCTGTTTTTAATTTAGTGAAATGATTTTCAGAGACCATTCATTATTAAAAAAACAAAAAAACCCGTAGAGTATAATCTATTATTAATATGAGAGTGTGGGGAAAAACATATAGAAAATTTTGATGAAAATGATATATATAATAACATAAAATAAAATAATATACATGAATAATTATATTTTTAAAATTTTTTAGGGAGTTTAATTTGAAACACATATAATTATGTATATCTCTTTTTAATTTGTTTTATACTGAATTTTTTTAATTAGATTAAACAAAAATCAAATTAAAGATATTTAGTCATAAACTCTAATATTATGTCTAAAAGCAATTTCAAAAACCTAAATTAACATGATGAGATACGTGAATAAAAATGATCACATTTTTAATAAGAGTAATAATAGATAATCATAATCGAAAGTTATTATATTTATCACAAAAATTAAGTTTTTGCAACAGTTTGAACACTAATCGTATATAAATTGTCAATTCTACTTGAATCGTTGCAACAACCGTCGCAATTTATCATTTAGTGGCTAACAACCGTTCCTATCTATCGAATTTATTGTATTTATTGTAGTAAATTCAATAATAATCTACAAATGAAAATAAATACTAAAATAGAAGAGTTATGGCTAAAAAGTCATGCTATCAAACTTTTCCCTTTTAACAATAATATACATTCTTTCTCCATAATTTATTTTAATTATTAATAACAGATAAGGTGGGAAACCACTGTTCTCGGCGTGATCTTCGTTGCTTTTCTCCAATTTACCGTGCTTGTGGTAAGTGCTCTCTTCTTTCTTTTAAAGATTATATCATAACTCTTACGTATGTTCCAGATGTATTATACATAGTCATAAACACATTATTAAATCTTGAATTTTTTTTTAAAAAAATGATTATTATTTCATTTAATGAGATTTTTTCTTTTTTCTAAATATAATGGATATTCAGAGAGAGAAAAAACCAAAGTTATTTTGGGTATCAGCTATAGCTCCAATGACAACGGTGGTGGTTGCTGGAGTTTTCACGTATCTGGTTAAGGGCCAAAATCATGGAATACAAATTGTGAGTATGCAAGTCTTTTTCATCACCTATGTATCTTGTGTTACTAACTTTTTTCTTATAGTATTTGATTTGAAGTTTAATTAATTAATATTGATATAGGTGGGGCATTTACAAAAAGGAATAAACCCTTTGTCCATTCGTTATTTCAACTTTGATGCTAAATATTTACCAGCTGTGCTCCGAGCTGGCATTATCACGGGCATTTTGTCATTGGCGGTAAGAAAATATATGTATCAAATAATAATCTAACTAGAGAATCAATAGTAATTTCAGTCACTTAATAAATTTTAAAAATAAATTATTCGTCGCTTGTATTTTTTAAAATTATTCTTAAATTCATTTTATTTTTTTCCTTCTTTCCAACAACATAATTTCATTTGTCGCTACTATTAGTCACTCAATACTATTGCCAGTCTCATCTTAAATTCTAAACTTATAATTTATTCTAAACCCTAAATTCTCAATTCTAAATTTTAAATTAATTTTAATTTATTTCATTTTCAAATGTTCTATTTACTCAAATTTTAAATCTTTTATTATTTTTTGTTTTGAACCTTTTTATGTTCACTTATTTTCCATTAATTGTTGACTAATTAGTTGGATAAATTAGAATTTTGATCTTCTAAAGTGAAAAAATAATAAAGTGACACACACTAAAAAACTAATCATCCTTAAATTTAAAACTTCAATCATTTACAAGTTCTACTATCTTAATTCAATGAAATTAAATACTTATTTTCTTGCTTTATATCTATTTATCTTCTGAATTAATGTTACCTCTCTAAATATTTGCAATAAATAAATACAAAATATTAATAATTATTATTATTTATGAATATTTTATTTTATTATTACATATTTTGTATGCACCCATATATTATATATAGGAAGGAATAGCAATAGGAAGAAGCTTTTCTGTAACTGAAAATACACCTCATGATGGGAACAAAGAGATGATAGCTTTTGGCTTTATGAACTTATGTGGTTCTTTCACCTCATGTTACTTGACTAGTGGTAAG
The DNA here is from genome assembly GCA_036250425.1 of Stylosanthes scabra. Lineage (NCBI taxonomy): Eukaryota > Viridiplantae > Streptophyta > Magnoliopsida > Fabales > Fabaceae > Stylosanthes > Stylosanthes scabra. The sequence continues at coordinate 193,404 of JASCZI010181276.1, read as the reverse complement.
TTTTCAATTATTTTTATCCAGCCACAATTAATGAATTTAATTGATTTAGAACCACAAAAAATAAAGATTTACATCTGTTTTGTGTAGTTAAAAAATATATATTAAAAAATAATCATATTAATTAAAGAAATTTGTATATGAATGCATGGATACAGGTCCATTTTCAAAAACGGCAGTGAATTACAACGCAGGGTGTAAGACAGCAATGGCAAATGTGGTGCAGGGAGTGTTAATGTTGTTAACACTCTTGTTTCTGGCACCATTATTTGGATACACTCCTCTTGTTGCTCTCTCTTCTATTATCATATCTGCTATGTTTGGACTCATCAAATATGGTGTCTTCATTCATCTCTTCAAGGTTGACAAGTTTGACTTTCTTATTTGCATGGCTGCCTTCTTGGGAGTCATTTTTCTTACCATGGATGAGGGCCTTATGATCTCTGTGAGTATTACTCAATTTTCTTCTTATTAATCACAGTAACCATTTTATTTAACTCCCTTAAACTTCACGTAAAATTAGTCCACATTAAAGAAAATAAAGAAGAGTGAGGAGTTTATAATATGAGACTCAATAATTTTACATCTTAAAGTTTTAAATTGGAGGTGGTGTTATTTCATTTTATTTTCTCACTTCGTCCCTTATCGATAACCATTCTCGACAGCCTAGAGCTCGTCACCGTAGTCCAACAAATTCATCATCTATACAATTATTATCTTGCCTCAGTCTCCAAAATTTAAATTTAAAGCTAATTATATATATAGTTCATAATTATTATTATTATTATTATTTAACTTAAGTTATTGTTATTTTTCATCCTATATATATGTGAAATAATGAAGATTGCACTGAGCATTGTTAGAGCACTGTTATATGTGGCTAGGCCAGCCACATGCAAGCTTGGGAAGTTAGATGACTCATCAGCTTCTTATAGAGATGTTGATCAATACACTGCTGCCACAACATTCCCAGGAGTCTTGATTATTCAACTTGGTTCCCCCATTTACTTTGCCAATGCTATCTATGTCAAAGAAAGGTAAATTTTCTATTATTAGTAGTCACACACATACAATAATAATACATCCATGTTGAATCTAAATTTCTAAAATCTGCATTAGGATTATGAGGTACGTTAGAAGTGAGCAAGGCTCTGGTGAAGTTGTGGAGCAGATGATACTTGACTTTTCAGGTAAAGTAAAAAGATGGAATAGATTTATAATGAAATAATAAAACTTTTGTAGAAATATTTGTTTATATTACTCTCATGATATATAATAATACTTAATTAATTTCCCTAATTTTATACACGCTTATGCAGGAGTAACATCAATTGACATGACTGGTATCGAAGGATTGATAGAGATTTATAGAGTATTGGAAAAGAATGGAATTCGGGTACATTATAGAATTATATTGAAGTTTTCTATATCCCTTCAATTTGATTTATTAAAAATAAAATCGAAGAATTTACAAAAGAATCTTAATTGTTAACATATTATAGTTTTTGTTTTTTAGATGTTATTAGTGAACCCAAGACTTGAGGTTATGGAGAAGCTAGTGGCATCTGATTTTGTAGACAAGGTTGGGAAGGATTCATTCTATCTGAATTTGGATGATGCAGTGAATGCAGCTCAATATTCACTTCATTTGCTCAAGACAAATGGCAATAATAGTAACCAAGACACAACAACTCATCAACATGGAAACGGCGATCATGCCTAACAATAATTATTGTAGAGCGTAGAAAATAAAATAATCATGTATGTATTATTTTTAATTAGTTGAGATAGATCAAACTTGGGAACGAAGCTGGTGTATGCTAATCGCTTCTTGTATTGTAGCAAATTGTTAGAGAAATAGCTAGTGCTAGATTGAGAACAGAGCAGTTACTTGTGATGGAAGAAGAAAATAAATGAATATTGCAGTGATGTTTTTCACATATTTACCAGCACTACACTCTTATATATATGCACATATAGTATGGATAACCTCATTCTTATGCCTGTAAAAAAAAACCTAATTCTTATGATAATTAAATCGGTTCTATTATCCACACATTTTTTTAGTAGACACCAATTTGACATTCGTATAAAATACGGTCATTAATGTGTTAACTGCTTTTCATTTTTTATGGTCCACCTATAATAGTCGTATTTTTATACGGGTGTAAAGGTGATGTTTGCAAAAAAAGTATGTGATTAATATTATTCTAATTAAATAACTACCTTAACTAACTCAATGCCCGGGACGTAACTAACCTAACTGACTCCTAACTAACTTTTTCCCTTAACACACTGCCAATTTAAAAGTATCTTATAATTAAATTTATGTATTTAGATAAACAAAATTTTAAATTGACACAAAAAACAAATAATTTTTTAAATAATAAACTTAAGAATTAATTATTTTCCATATTGTGATCATGCACCATTCAATGTCCGTGAAAAAATATTTTACACTCCCCTTGTCTATATACATGAATTTTATTTATTTTTGTCACTATATTAATTTTTACAATAATTCTGTACAATCAAGCATTTTAACCAACAAAGTCCTTTTTTCCCCCGCGCGCAACAAAAACGAGTTTTTCCTTCTCTGCTGCAATTGCGCCTTTCTTTCTTCTTCGTTCATCTTCGTCTCATTATTTTTCTTCTTCTCCTTCCTTCATCTGCTTCTTCCAACACGACGACGACAGCAGTGACGACGGCGGCGGCGACAGCAACGATGCAGCAACGGAGAAAAAGGAGAAGAACCAGAATGCAGAGTGCAGAAAAAAGAAGAAGATGCAAATGTAGATATGAAAGAATGAAGGAAGAAATAAGAAGAAGAATAATGAGTACATTTGAGTGGTCATAGATAATGGTGATGATGATGATGATGGTGATGAAAAAGAAGAAGATGGAAAAATTCGGTTCTATTTCCAGTCGCCTAGGCGTCCATCTTGGCGCCTAGGCGTGCTTCTGATTTTCATAAAAAAACCGGTTCAGCTTTTTATGAAAATTTGCTTCAATTTTCTTGAAAATCCACTTCGTTTTTTTTTTCGAAATCCGGTTTAATTTTTAATGAAAATCCACTTCAATTTTTTTTGAAAATCCATTCAATTTCAGGAAGTAGAAGAAAAAGAAGAAGATCATCAATGACAACAACTACAACAATAGCATCAGCAGCAGCAGCAGCAGCAGCAACAACAACAACAACGAAAACAACAACGTAACAGTGGAGGAGGAGATGAAAGAAGGAGAGAAAATGGAAGAGGAGGAAGAAGAAAATGACGACGATGATAGCGGCAACAACAATGGCGACGGCAGCGACAACAACAACAGTGGCGAAGGAAACACCGATGGCAACATAGTAGCAGGAAGAAGAAGGAAGAAGAAGAGAAAGATGAGTTACAATGAAATTGAGAAGTGGAAGTGGGTGTTTTCAAATCTTGGGAATTGGATATTATGCGTTACACGCACGCGCGCCAGGTGAGAGTGGGAAAAAAAGACTTGGTTGAAACTTGATTGATAAAATAGGTGTATGTGTACCATTATTGTAATTTTTACACTCTATCACAATTTCTATATTTTTTTTTCAAGGGTTAACAATTAACATTCATACTTCGTATGGGCCCTGAATAAACCCCGATATATAATATCTTCAACGGTCAACTCCAAGCAAATAGGCCCAATTGATGGAACAATTCAATTCATATTTTCTTATGTCCAGAAACAATCTTACTTTTTTGGACTTCAATTCAATTCAGCTTTGAACCCACAAGATCCATGACCAAAAAAAAAACCCACAAGATCTAAAACATAAAAATATAAAGCCCCTGTAGCTTCATCACTTTGATTTTCTTAAAGAAATATTGTTCACGTCCAAAAACAAATCCAGACCAAAATCGCATATATTCACAATAACTGACTAACGGTAGAGTTTTGTATTTTTTTTAGGGTAATGCTGTTTGAATAAGTGGTTTTGGCCAACCAAGTTCAACCAAGTATTTATTTTTGTGCTAAATAAAATATTATTTCGGTGGCAAATAGTATAAAAAATGTACCTAAATAAAGTCTTATTTGACATTGAAATAGTCTTCTATTTAGCATAAAAATAAATCACTTGGTTGTACTTGGTTGACCAAAATCACTTGTTCACTTAGAATTATTGTTTTTTTTAATTGATTTATTTGAAATTTATAAATTATGAGTTCTTTAAGTATAATTAAAATTAAACTTAAATCAATTTAGTGTCTAAATCTTTTTTTGATAATCTGTGTCTAAAAGATTTAACACCTTAGTTTAGTTTCTAAATATACAAATGTGAGTCATATCAGTCATTTTGTTAATTTCAAATTGATGCTAGCTATTTGTTAAATGGTAAAGTGTGAACTGTGAAGTACATTAAATTTTGCCACATGAACTAATTAGGGTCAACAGGAAGTTAAAGGAAGAACCAATTAGACTCATTTTTAACATTAACCCATTCTTATTTAGACGAAATGAAATAAAATACAATGTTATTAATTATAATCTTATCATTAAAATTATGTTTCCATCTAGCTAGGAGTATTAATTAAGGATGTCCCATTAAATGTGAGGAATTACAAGTTGGTCCCTTTATCTTCTTTTTATGTATTTGATTATTACTTCACCTAACTGTTTTAGCTTTTATACTATAATTAGAGCTGGTTCTTGTCTACTTGGCAATATTAAATGTAATTAAACAAGTTGTTTTATGTGTACAATCTCTTCAATAAATAAAATCTAATGATTTAACAAACCTCTCTGCAGTTTAGCCTGAGTTTGATTTCTGAGAAATAATGTTGTAATAAAATTAAAGTACTATATGAACCAATGATATATATATGCTTTAGGAAACCAACCAAAAACAGAAATTGATATGAGAAATATATAGAAGGAAGGATAGAGAGTGATGAGAACTAATTAAGATGATGGCGTAAATGAGAACATTGAATCTGTCAGAATCAGCTTGTGGTAATAAATGGTGACAAACTTGCAGAAAATTGGGATTTCATTCAAATATTGAATAGCTAGGTATAGACTTTCTTGGATTTAAATATAAATCTAACCTTGTCAAAATAAATAAAAATCTAACACACGAGACTTTCTATTTTCTAATGTTAATATAATGTCACAACTCACAAGTCACAAGCCCATCAATACTATATGTAGTAAAGGAATGCTAGATAATCATAATTTTAATTTATTTTAATTATATATCATTTAGCCATCAAAATTATAAGAAGTTAGTTAAAATATGATGTTTAATAATAAATTAAATGTGTTGAGAGTTAATAATTAAAAATGATGGTCAAAATAAATTAAAATTTATAATTATTTAATATTTTTTACTAAAAATATCTGTATATTATGATTGATAATACTATGTGTACATTTGTTTTGGCCAACTAAATCATTTATATTCAATTGTACAATGCTAAAGTATAATTTAAACCTTATATATTTACGAAAAACTAAGTGGGCAAAAGGTGAATCTGGACAAGTCTTCAGTGTTTTTCAGCAAAAATACCCCGGCTCCTACTAGGGATGAATTGGCTAACATTATGAGAGTTCCTCATGTTGGAAATCAGAATCATTATCTAGGCCTTCCTGCAGTTGTACAGCAATTTAAACGTGCTACCTTCCAATTAATTAAGGATAGAGTATTGCAGAAGTCGGAACACTGGAAAAGGGCTTTCCTTTCATCCAATGGCAGGGAAGTTTTAATCAAAGCAGTTGCAACGGCAATTCCTATCTATACGTTAAGTTGCTTTAAACTCCCTGAAACTCTAATTGAGGAAATTCAGAGGGCAATGCTATAATTCTGGTGGGGGCAACGAGGGAACGAGAGACGAATATAATGGGTGAGTTGGAAAACCTCTTGCAGACCAAGATCACAAGGAGGTCTTAATTTTAAGAATCTCAAAGCTTTCAACCTTGTAATGTTAGTAAAGCAAGGGTGGAGGCTGCTGTCAAGGCCAAATTCTCTTCTCAATAAGATTTATCAGAGCAGATACTATAAATTTTCCAGTTTTCTCAGGGCTGAGAGTAGGATTAATCCATCATGGGCTAGCGTAGTGTATTAGAAGACAGAAAAGTTTTTGACAAAGGGATTCAGTGGAAGATTGGTAGAGGGCTTAACATTCGAAATTACAGAAGATTCATGGGTTAATAACTATGTGGCTATCCGACCTAAGCATATTCCTAACTCAAATCATAACCCAATTTGGGTCTCAGACCTAATGCTTGCTAATAGATCATGGAATCAACCACTCATACATTCATGTTTTGACACACACATAGCTACAGCCATTATTAACACACAAATTTATGAAAGAGAAGATCAGATTACCTGGTTGAAGGACAAGAATTGTGGCTTCTCTATTTCTTCAGCTTACAATGTCATCTTTCAATTTTTCCATCCTCCAATTGATCACCTGCCAGAACGCTGTGAATTGTGGATGAATCTCTGGAAAGCTAAATGCCAACCTAAAATCAAGAATTACTTGTCGAAAATTTTTCACCAATGATTACCTGTTCTGTCGAAGTTGAATGCTCGAATTCCTTCCATTAGCTCTACCTACTGGAGATGCTCATTTTCAACTGAGACAATTTTCCACTGCATTTGGGAATGCTTAGACTCTGTCGAAGCTTGGAGATTGGCTAGTCTCCCTCTCCCCCAATCTGTTGAAGAACCATGGAAGTGGTGGCTTAAACTCGGCGAGACTCTGCGGAAGGAAAGCTCACCACAGCATCATCGAGAACTCGCAGCCAATATGGTTTGGCAGATTTGGCAAGCTAGGAACGCCCTGATCTTCGAGAATCAACGACTCTCACCAGCTTCAATTGTGGACGCTCCTCATCGCTCGACAGAGAATCGCCCATTTTTGCCCTAAATCGCCTTTCGTTCTTTTTCTTTCTTCTTACAACATTTTTTCTTATTTTCATTTGGAAATTTCCATTACTGTCCATATGCCTGTTGTCCTAATTTAGACCATTGATTTTCATCAATAAAGTCTACTACCTATCTTAGAAAAAAAAATCGAAAGTCAATACATAAAAATTGTGTTTAATTATCACGACTATTCTTTTATAAAAATTTTAAATCGCAATTCAAAACCTACACGCTTATTATCTAATTTTGGCTTATATAGGCAAACTTTGAAGGCGACTCAAAATGAACTGCACCAAAAAATAATAAACATAAAATAAAAACAAAACTAAGTGTATTTATCAACTTATACATAAGATGATTATTATTATTAATATTAGGGAAATGGTCTACAACTAGTAGCAGGTTGTCAGTGGGCCAGAATTAAGGAAGCAGGTAAGTTACATACACAACCAGGTACCAAGTTCCCTCCAAAACCAAAATAGCCTTTATTTGTTTTTATGTTAGTTGCATTGTGCTGAATAATTGTGACTTAGCCACTCCATTAGTTGTTTATCCCTTATTTGTAACCACCAATTCAGCATGCCTTTCTGGCCTTTCTTCTTTTCATTCTCTTTTTCTTTTTCTTAATTCCAATCTGTCTCTGCTTAGCTAAATTAAATGCCTTAATTAATTTTCTTATTCTTAATATAATGTATGTACATCAATATCCCAATCATACCCAATCATTTGGTTACCTTTTCATAAGCATAATACATCAAATTGGTCGGAGCCTACAAAAGTATATATTATTAATAATAAAAATTAAAAATAATAAAAAAGTTAGCCGAAATAATTATGTAATGCTAAACTAACACATTAATCAATTGTTTTAAAATAATATTTTGTTATCTTGTACTACTTTATATGCATGTATCTTAGTGATACCTGAATGTTTCTAAATTCTAATATGGAATGCGAAGTGAGCTGGCGATTGAGGAGGTTGCTATTCTCTCGAGTCTCTATTGTGATGTTGTGGGGTTCCCTTCTCTTTCTCTATACGCGTCTCTAACGAATCTAAATTGTATTATTTAGTGTCAAACTTTCAACTTCCAACAATACAAACTTGTTTTGTTTTTGTTCTTCTCTTTTTCTTTTTTTTTTTTATTCTTTTTCAAACTACTTGTAATCTATCTCCTGTCATACAGATAATATTATTGAATGAATTCAGTATCGGACTATTCTTTTAGGTAACGTTTAGAAACAACTAGTGGAATTAAGACTAGATTTAGTATTGTGTTTGTTGGATAGAGATTGGAATTAAAATTTCAGTTTTATTTTTCAAAATTTCAGTATTTTCAATACCTTCAGTTAGAAGGGACCGAAGAATTGAAACTTTAATAACTTTTATTTATTCAAATAGTCTCACATAATAAGTTTTTAATATTAATCTTTATTCCTCTTCTATTGATTTAATGCAATCTCTACCTTTTAATATCTATTTCTTAATAAATTTTAAACCAAACACAATAAATAAATTTAATTCAGTCTCAGTATCTCAATCTAAGTCTTCCAATCTCAGACTCTCTCCTACACGCTACCTTAACACTTAGTTAACCAGCATACTTTTACAAGCTAATAAAAAAAATGGCTCAAATATACTAATAAAATATATGTACAAATTAAACTAAAATTACTGAAATAAAAAACGTTGAATTTTAATTTTAAAAAAAATTCATATCATTTCAATCGTAAGGATTCATATAACTAGAGTTTTGTACTAACTAACGTGCCGACAAGTTGATCGTAAGTTAAGGAGAGGAGAAGTTTGATTTTGGGGTGATAGCCGCCGCCACTTGAATTGTTTCATTTAATTTCATCCATATCCATAACCGTATCAGCTTTCTATATTAAATCCAGATAGGATGAGATAACGGATCATTTAATTATTAACATGGTGGGAAAGTAAGTAGTTAAGTAGCTAGGAGTTGGTGCTTCTCATGTTCTAATATAACAACTATGTATGCATTCGGGTTTATTATTATTATTAATTATTTGATCAGCTTGTTTTATTTGCTTGCTTTCTGATTATTCTCCACTTCATTTGGAAAGAAATTAATTAAAGATCACTTCATATTAATTTAACATCTATTAAGTTTGTAATGGGTTGGTGAAATGTATATACATACATGCAATGCAAGTTCATGTTCTCTAATCAGTCTAATGCATGCATGTTATGAAAGTTCATGCTTTCTAACCCTTGAAAGAAAGGAATATTAATTTTTGTAGTTAATACTATACATTAATATACATTATATTTTTTTAAAAGTACAAGGAGACTCGAATCCAAATCTAGAAATACAGTATACTACATGCAACATTATTATTCACTAATAGTAATTACTATTCAAAATATTTGCATTACAATTACAAAGAAAAAAGATGTAAAGATATTATAAAATTTTACATTAATTAAAAGGGGAACGAAATATATATGTCTTATAAGAGTGTAAATATATTTTTTTAATAGATTCGTTTTCATGGGTGACTATATATGGGAGACTTTATCATCATTCTTATCATTGAAAATAAAATCGTCCACCAGACCGAGGTGAGTAACAAAGAGATCAATATCCCTCCCTAACAAGACGGATAATATCCAATAATACAAAAATCCTAATTTTCTCGTGTAACAAAAAATCCATTATTATTATTATTATTGATTAGCCAACTCAATTAACTTAATATCTATAAAAAAAAATATGCTTTCTTTTGATATTGTCTTTCAAATTTCTATCATATATTAATTCTTCTATCCTCTAAATTTAATTCTCACACTTTTTTCTTCCATTAAATTTCTATATAGATGGAGAAGTATTTTAATATATATATATATATATATATATATATATATTCTTTAAAATAGTTCTCCATCTATATATCCCTTTCCAACAACCCACCCTTCATTACACTGGTATCTATTCTAACTTTTCTCCATTTTATTTTCGTCTTTTAAAAATTTTCAACCTTCTCTTGTGTAGTGTAGGATGATCGAGTGGAAGATTAAGGAAATGACTTTATCATCTCCTTCGGTTTATTAACATTTGAAACATTTCAAAATTAACATTTTGAGTAAATTAATATTTTTTTAAAGAAATTTATTAAAACAAACAATAATTTTACATTCAAATCATATTTTATATTTATATTTATATATTCACCTTTTAAAGTTTTATATAAAATTTCGATTTTCGCTGCATTGCTTTCAGTGCTTTTATGTTTTTTTTTTTTTTTAATAAAGTAACTCTTAACAATTTGTCTCTATAACATAACCACCACTCGTGTACCCTATATTATCTCTGTGCCGCCATTTTTATTTATCTAATTTCCTTTTTATTTATTATTATTTTTTCTGTTCTCACTTTGTAATTTTTTGTATGATTAGCTAAAAGAGTATGAGTATTTTACAAAGGGGAATTGGGGAGTTTGGTGTGCGTCATTTGACAACAATATAATGCGCACTAATTTGGGAGGATCATAGTGAAATGTCATTTTCATATCTAATCTCCATAGGCAACTATATAGGATATAATAAATGTGGTGTTGATGCTAAGAAAATAGAAAAGGGAGAGAGAAACCAATGCCACAAAACATGGTTATATATATAAGACCTTTTTTTTACACACACTACTATAGCTACCACCACCTTATCTTCAATATTTGGTAACATGTTCTATAAATTGATGATGATAAGATTAGAGAGCCACAAATGCATGCACATGGTACCCACATACATCTACAACACTTTGGATTAAGGGACCGCCACCAATTTTGGCATTGTCTTTGTCTTTTGCTATTTAAATTCCTTTTACACCCTTCATACTTCATGTTACTTTAAGTAACAATAATATTCAAAATAATTATATTTATTCACTATATATACTACTAGAGTTTGGAATTTGGATTAATATTAGACACGTTTTTTTTTCAACAGGTTAATCCAATCTAGAGCCACAAAAGTATTCTATCTTCACCAATAAAAAGGTTGCCTGACATGCAAGGCAAATAATCTTAACTAACTACGAGACATGATAACATGCTAGCTAGTAGGACTTCTATCCATGTCAGAATGGACTATAATGTCTTCTTGATATATAACACATATAATTAAGTAGTCTTGGTATAGTTTTAGTTAATTAATTTCAACTTCAATAATTGGGAAAGAAAAAAAAAAGTTCTAAAAGTGTGAAATGGTACGTGGGAAGTGAAAGAAAACCTGAAAATTAAGTCTGTCTTAGTGAAATTCAGTGGAAAAACACTGATGGAGCAAATTAAACACTGAAGAGTTTGGAAATTAGGTCATAAGTGAGTTTCTGAATTTCTCTCGGTTTTTTTTTACAGATAAATACAAACTCACTAGTTTTCTGTACAAGTTTGGGCCGTTTCTACATCCTGAGCCCAATGAAAAAACAACAAAAAATCTATTAATTTTAGTATGAATTATTGTTTTTTATGCATTGATAGAGTAAATAATTTTATCAATTATATAATATCACGTAAATAAAAATAATTGTTTTTACATTAACAATGTGAATAGTTATATAAAAATGTAAATAATTAAATAATTATATAAAATATTTTATACTATTAAATATTATTGCGTTAAAATTAAACTCTTTAATTAGTATATTTAACCAAATAGCAAAATGGATAATCACAATTTTAGTAAAAAAAAATCTTTAATTTTAATAAGAAAGAGGAAATACAAGCAGCAAGAGAAACGCTCGTCAGAACTTACCCTCGAACTACTTATTGTCTTTTTTGTACATTTTGAATTGTAAGGTAAAAAGCTAAAAGCCAAGGAAGATAGCCGGGGGAAGAAGACAATGTCTCCTAGGAATTTATATGATATCTTGTTAATCCAAAAATAAAAAATAAAGAACGGTTTTGGTCCCTAATGTTTAGGTCGAATCCTATTTTTATCTCTAATATTTAAAACGTCCATCCTAAAAAGTATCAATTTGATTCAATCAAGTCCTACCGTTAAAGATTAGACGGGAACTTAACGTTGTAGCTTGCGTAGCCGTTTGCTCAGTGATTAATTGCTTCAGTCCTTCGTTTAAAAACTTCATATAGCAAAGTTTTACACTTTATCTTCTCTTCCCATTCTTGTAACAAAAAAAAAATTGAAACCCTAACCATTTAATATTATCGCGCGAGAATCGAACAAATAAAGTCTTAGTTGCTGCTCATGAGTGATTTGACCTTACCTACATAGTGAGTTAAGGTCATATTAGCTCTAAAAGACGAAGAGAGAAAGGACCACATGAGCTATAATATTAAATTCTAATCCAACTTTAAATAATGAGACTTGATTGAATCTAATTGAAACATTTTGAGATTAAAATAGGATGTTTTAAACATTAGAAACTAAAATAGGATTCGACATAAACGTTAGTGATCAAAATAGTACTTTAAAAAAAATATATATTATTATTATTACAATAATACTAGATAATAAAAAAACTAACAATATAAAAAAAATTAATGTATTTGTAATTATTTTTTAATTTTTAATTTGATTAATATTGTCTAATTAGTTATTGATTACTATTATTTTATCGTATTTTTATTATACTCATGATTTTTGGTATCCTCTATTGGTCATACTATAAAATATAAAAAATAATTAATATTGGTGTACACATAAAATACACGAACACATTTTAATTAATCACTCTCTCAAGTGAAAAAGATTTATGTGTTTTATGTGTACACCTAGCAAAACCGATATAAAAAATACGGAGGAAATATTTGTAGTGTTGTGTTGGGTTTGGTTTGGTTTTAAAGATACGGAAAACAAATCTGTATTTCAATTGTTTTCTATTTAGAGAAGTACATAAAATACGCTAAATTTGTATATTGTGTTCGTAGAGAGATAAAACATAAAAGGTAAGATCTCAACAAAGTTAGTTAAAACAGAATCTGCAACCCTGCTAGAATCTGTTACGCAGTTAGTTAACAACTTAACATGCTTATTAGTTTTGTTAGTTACGCAATGCTACTCAATCTGATTTCAAATATATATATATGGGGGTAAAAAATAATTTAACTATTTTAAAAATTATTTATAAATCAAAATTAATCACTAAAATCAATCATCAGTATAGTGATTAGTTCACAAGCTAGTTCGTTTAAGTAAATGTCAGGAATTCCAATCTCATATTGTGCATGCATTAATTCAATGGCCAGCGATAAATTCTTAAATGGAGCTTTCTTAAATAGAGATTTGCGGAGAATTAGTCATGAACTTATTGAATTGATAAATACCTTAAGAAATAAAAAAAATATAAAATATATATATTTTATATTTTAATAATATTATACAACTAACTTTAACCCATTTTAATTGTTATATATATAATAGAACAAAGAGTTTCTCAGCTCCTTCATATTCTGACTCACATGGAACTATATATCTACCCACCTGAGCATAATTTTCCTTAACATGCCTAAATTCACAACAAGTTTCAGAGTGTTACATGAGTTACATCTGTTGTATCATCCCATACCGAAGAAATAATTAATTCATTTCGTGCCAACAGATTTATTTGATATTTCGTGCTCTAAAACGATGTAGTAAATTATTTGATGAAGCTGCTAAGGGTGTATTATAAATGTGAGGATCGGAAAAATAAAAGGCGCCAGGTTTAGAATGTTTCAAAGTCAGCACTCAGTAAGGAAATGAGGTGAGAAAGTGAGAAGCGAGCAAATGCAAATGGATGACCCACGTGTGGGTCCCTACTTATGTGTGTATCTTCAGAGTTCAAACTGAAGACACGTGTTGACATAGGACTCAACAATTTACAGCTGGATTTGCCTGCCGGCTGGCAACTTTGTCTTATTCTCACCACTCACCTCTCATTCATACGTGGCTTGCAATGCCACTTAAGATTCTCTACTCTCCCCCTTTCATTATTCAACTTATGTGAAGAAGAAATAAATTATAATTTAAATAATTTTTTGCTTAATATAAAATTCTTATTTTGTAATTTTGGTTCTCATAATAAAATTTATTTTTAAATTTTCATTCAGTTAAATTTAAAAAGTATATTATTATATTTTAATATATCTCTATTATTAGTTTATTTTGATAAGTACTAACGTGATAAATTAAAATATAGAATTCTTTAATGAAATTAAACAAAATAAAAGAGATTTAGAGCTAATTAAATTAATAAAAATTAAAATGATTAAAAATAAACCATGAATATATACATTATAAGGACCAATGTAATAATTAATTTCGAACTAATAAAACATAAAAATGATTAAAAATAAACTAATTATTATTACTATAAGAAATAATTTATTTATTGGAATTAATTTTGAAGAAATTTAATAAAGAAAGTAAATATACAATGTCATCATGAATAATTTGATATTGCACTTATTTTTAACTGTTTTTTACCAACAATTACCTAACAATATTTAAAAATGTTAATAAAAAATATGCTGTAAAGCTGTTTAGGCTAATGGTGATTACGTTGCATTGCTGGCTAAAGGTAGAGTCAATATAAAATAAAATTACAAATCTTCAAGCTTTTCTCTAAATAGTAGGGTTGAATATATTCTTCTGTACGTACATATTTTTTATTGTTAAGATTTTTTTTTTGAACTTGGATTATTAAGATTACATATATAGATTTGACTCACACAACAACACAACATCGTCCACTAAGGCACTAACTATAACTAAGGCAACTCCGGTAATTTATTTTTATTTTTATTTTTAATTAAAAAATAAAGTCAAAAAACACTTAATATTTTTTAAGACAGTTTTAAAAAATTTATACGATCTATACAATAAAACTATAATTGAAACCGTGCATACCTTTAACCTTTTCTCCTAGTTGTTACTAACAGAGATTTTATATGAATGAGACTTTAATTTGGCTATCTAGAAAGAGTCCTCCATTTGTCAAATTTGGATAGACAAAATATATTTGTAAGAATTCCATTCTATAATGGATTAAAAATGTTGGTGAATTACTTGTTCATGTGGGTATTTATATGCTGGGAGATGTAGGAGTTAGTTTACTCGGAGGGAAACTCACTCTAAATATATATGATTATACTATATATTTGGAGCTTACCTGATCGTTATATATGGACGAGTGTATGTTACCAGCATACATGACTATAAGCGCTAGATTGTGCCTAATGAAGAACTCTCACACCGAAGAGAAACCAAAAAAATGAACAGACAACCAAAAGAAAGAAAGAAAAAAAAAAACTCTCACAACGAAGAGCGAAATTCTTGCTTAGTATATCCTAGCCTGAGTCAGCGTTGTGTTTCTATCTTAACTTCGTAAGACCACACATATTAATGAGGTGTGACTTAAATGATATTTATTTTTTTTAACAGATATTTCGAGAATTTGAATTGTTCATTATAATATTGGTTAATGAATTTTAGTTACTATCGTAACTGTGACCAATAAGACTTCTTCTGTTCAGATAACAGAAATTAGTTAACTGTTATTTTAGTGTTAGTTGTTAACTTAATTGTAATAATCAGTTACATTCACCTAGCTAGTTAGTTAGTTACTTAACTATAGTTACAAGTCTATTTACCTGAGTTAGTTAGCAGTTAGCATTAAGTGAACCAAGTATAAACTCTCCACTGTAACACTTTACTCTTTGAGGTTCATCATTAGTTACATTTCTCGTTTTCTGATTCTTGCTTGCTCCTCTGTGTTTTCTCTCAAGCTCTCTAACTCATCTTCATCAAATTCTGCATTCAGAGCATGAGTTTTCACATGGTGCGGTGAGCGTGGAGAGTGTAGAGATTGAGAACTTTTGAGCTTCTTGTCAGAGCGAGAATCGTGAGATTTGGCTTCCTTTGTGCAAAGGTACATCAATGGATACCACAACACAGGGAGGAACGACGATGAATCCAGGTTCGAACCAGAGTTTCTCGGCTAGCAATTTTCAAAATTTCGCACAAATGATGAAGCAGTTCTCGGCATTTCAAGCTCAGGTGAGCAGATCGGGGATGAATCTGACTCATGATCCTACGAATTACTATTTCTTGCATGCGAGCGAAATTCTAGGTATCGCTCTCTCACCTTCTCTTCTTACGACCACAAACTACCATTCTTGGGCTCGGTCTGTGTCGATTTCTCTCAAATCGAAGAACAAATTTAAGTTTGTCGATGGTACGCTACCTAGACCGGATGAGGCAGATCCAACCTTCGATGCTTGGGAGAGGAATAACACTTTTGTTCTTTCTTGGTTACACTCATCCATTAGCGTTGAAATCTTGCACAATGTGATGTGGTGAAATGATGCACATGAACTATGGAAAGATCTTAAGCATAGGTTTTATGAAGGAGATTTATTCAGAATTGGGGAATTGGAAGAGGAATTGTTTGCACTAAGACAGGGAGATATGATAATTACTACCTACTTCACAAAACTCAAGGTGATTTGGGAAGAATTGGATGAATATAGACCAATTCCAATATGTTCTTGTGAGGATTCTTGTATTTGTGGTTTGGCTATAATGAGGAGATATAGACTTGAATCATATGGAGTGAAATTTCTTAGGGGACTCAATGTCAATATGCCATAGTCCGTTCACAGATAATGTTGATAAAGCCCCTTCTCGATATTAATGCCATTTATTCAATGCTTCTTCAGCAGGAAAGGCAATTGAATCATGGAGATAGTGTTTCTCAAAATTTTGTGATTAATGTTGTTACTAGTGACTACAAAGAAAGGGACGGGGCAGATCAGGGACGAACTCTAGAGGAAGAGGACGCTCTGGACGGGGCAGAGACAAAGGGAATTCCAAGTTGCTCTGTTCTCATTGTGGCAAGAACGGCCACACTGTGGACACCTATTATGCACTGCATGAATATCCTCCTCACTTCCAGCAAAGAAGACAGATTAATGCTGTTAGCCTGAATAGCACTGCTGAAGGAAATGTTGAACTCAGCGCTTCTTCTGTTCCTAAGGGTGAGAATGGACTCAGCATTGATAGTTAATTTTCAGACAAGCAAAAAGAGGCTTTAATTGCTTTGTTCCATCAACATGATCAGCAACTTGCTCATAATGGTAACTTGGCATCACGTATACTTGCACCTTCTGCAGGTATTTTCCAGATCCTATCTAAAACAAATTATAAAATAAAACCAAGTGACTGGATCCTAGACTCAGGTGCTACTGCACATGTGTCTTCTTCTTTGAAATTGTTTTAAAATTATCACCACATAAGTCCTGATACTATGGAGATGCCAAATGGTTCCACAATTGTTGCAACAATATGTGGAACAGTTGTCTTTTCAGCTGATTTGTATTTGACAAATGTGCTATTTGTTCCTTCATTTAGTTTCAATTTGATTTCTGTCTCTGCTGCTGCTAAATCACTACTTTGTGTCTTTGCATTTGATAAATATGCATGTAAGATCTAGGCACTCCTTACCTCGAAGATGATTGGAACTGCTAAAGAAGCAGCTGGCTTATACATCATGCATCATAACAAAGACATTCCTGCATCACAATCACTTCACAAATCCTACAACATCACACATACTACTGCTGACAACATTATATGGCATAAGAGATTAGGTCACTTAGCATTAGATAAGCTTACAAAAATTAAAAATCATTATCATTTCTTATCTTTTCCTGCTAAGAATGTATCTTGTGATTCTTGTCATTTTGCTAAACAAAGAAAACTACCATTTTGTTATAGTGATACTGTAACTGAGGCTGTATTTGATTTGATTCATGTGGACATATGGGGACCCTTTGGAATCCATCTATAGCTAGTCATAAGTATTTCTTGACAATAGTGGAAGACAAAACTCGATTTACTTGGTTATACCTCATGAAAAATAAGTCTAAAACTTCAATTTGTTTGAAGCAATTTGTTCAATTTGTTAAGACTCAATTTCATACTACAATTAAATACATTCGGTCAGATAATGGTAAAGAATTTCTTTTGTCTGATTTTTTCCAAACTGAAGGAATTTTACACCAGACTTCTTGTGTTGAGACTCCTCAACAAAATGGAGTTGTAGAGCGTAAATACCAAGAGATTCTTAACATAGTAAGAGCACTATTTTTTCATGCATCTATACCTAAAAAATTTTGGCATTTTGCTGTCTCACATGCTGTACACATCATGAATATGATTCCTAATTCTGTGCTTGATAACTGCAGCTCTTTTGAGAAGCTATTTCAGAAATTACCTGATATATATTACTTAAAAGTCTTTGGTTGCTTAGCTTATACTACAACTTTGTTAGCTAATCGAAAGAAATTTGACAAAAAGCTCGAAAATGTGTGTTTTTGGGATTTAAATCAGGTGTTAAAGGATATGTCCTTATGGATGTTGACACAAAGGAATTTTTAATTTCAAGACATGTGTAGTTTTATTAACATTCTTTTCCTTTCAAAACTATCATTACAACTTCTCCACAGAGCAAATCAAATTTTCAATCTAGGCCTTTGCCTAATACTCACACTCTTGAAGACACAATGTACATTCCTGATTCTAATATACTTAATCATGATGCTACAATCACTACTAGTCCCTCTACATCTCATAGCATGACATCTCCACAGCATTCACAAACACAAATTGATTTGCATCCTCAAACTTCATTAGATAGCACTGCATTTGCATTACCAACACAACCAAATGCATCATCAATTATTTCTCAAACTCATGAAACTCATTCTGCACCAATCACACCTGCACCTGCACATCATAATGTTAGGAGGTCCACTAGGAACAAGCATAAACCTGCATATTTGAATGATTATCATTGTTTTTAACTAACCACTGCTAGCCCATCCAACTCTTCTCTTAAATACCCAATTACAAACTATTTGAATTATGGATCTTTATCACATGCACACAAAGTTTTTTCAGTAGCACTCACTAACCACACAGAATCTGAAAGTTATGAGCAAGCTCATCATTCAGTTTCAGGTTATTGCTTCTTCCTTGGACAGTCTTTGATATCCTGGAAAAGTAAGAAGCAAACCACCATTGCAAGATCCTCCGCTGAAGCTGAATATCGTGCATTGGCATTAGCTACTTGTGATAGCTTGTGGTTATCATACATGCTTGCAGATTTCAGGTTACCTCCAGCCAAACATGTTCGCCTCTTCTGTGACAACAAGTCAGCCCTACACATTGCAGCGAATCCCATCTTTCATGAACAAACCAAACACATAGAGATAGATTGTCATGTTGTCCGAGATCAAGCACAGCTTGGATTTCTCAAGCTTCTCCGTATTTCCTCAGCCAATCAAGTGGCAGATGTCTTCACCAAAGCCTTAGCCCCAGGACCATTCAGCACCTTTCATTCCAAGCTAGGAATGTTGAACTTCCATGCTCCTAGCTTGCGGGGGGATGTGACCAATAAGACTTCTTCTGTTCAGATAACAGAAATTAGTTAACTATTATTTTGGTGTTAGTTGTTAACTTAATTGTAATAATCAGTTACATTCACCTAGCTAGTTAGTTAGTTACTTAATTATAGTTACAAGTCCATTTACCTGAGTTAGTTAGTAGTTAGCATTAAGTGAACCAAATATAAACTCTTCACTGTAACACTTTATTCTTTGAGGTTCATCATTAGTTACATTTCTCATTTTCTGATTCTTGCTTGCTCCTTTGTGTTTTCTCTCAAACTCTCTAACTCATCTTCATCAAACTCTGTATTCAGAGCATGAGTTTTAATAGTAACGTATTACAATTAATATTGGTGTACACATAAAATACATAAATACATTCTAATTAATCACTCCCTCAAGTGGAAAAGATTTATGTGTTTCAATGTGTTTATGTATACACATAGCAAAATCGAACATATTATATTGGACTTAGAGAAAGATAAGAATTAGAAGTTGTATTATTTCACTGATGAGTTCTGTATATATACAAGTTGTATTATTTCACATATGTAACTGATTTCAGTTAATTGCAGCAAACTAATTACTAAGAATTTAAAAGAAAAGGATCAAAACTATATATAGAATCTGCACTATATTTAGCTTCTCCAAGTGCATGGCCCTTGTTGATTAATCGTCGTCCTACCTGAATATATCTCATCTGCACGCATGCATGAAAAGTAAAAGGGTGTATTTGATGGACAAAATAGAATTATTACAAATACTATAAAAAAAAATACAAACATACTACATATATATTAAAAATTAATTATTAAATCAGATATATGTATAAAATACATCTTCTAATACAAAATATATATTAAAATATGTGAAATAATATATTTATTTATATACGAATATATTATATATCTTTCCCAAAAATGTTAAAAAGATTTTGACATAACAATTTTTACTTATTCTATTTTGGATTGATATACATTCTGTAAACTATTTTACAAGTGCATCAAAATTAATTTTATCCTGTCACCAAAAAAAAAATTAATTTTATCTTAAAAAAAAAAACACAAAATGATAGCTTTTTTTCTGATTCTGATTTCAGTTATGTCTCCACCTCATCTCGTAGGCGTATGAACTATGAAGGCTCATGTGGATGCGCATCGCATACACAAGATAACAAGAGTGCAATGCCTCCAAATGCAATGGCAAACGGCAACAAAAAAGAGCGTCGCAAATCACGAGTAGCACAACATATTTGTCATGACATGCATCTAAATAGCCCACCGTTATCAAATGTTTGCCTTTTCCTATTAATTAACTTTAGTAGGGGACAACACTTTTACTACTTCAAAATGGTTCATGATCTTTTATGGGTTTTTTTTATCTTTTATTCTTTTATGTCTTTTTTGAACAATTAAAATACTATCCCAATATTTATAGAAAAAATTTTCTAAATAAATAAAAAAATTCATTTTTTACCAAAATACACATTTTTGGGATATTTATCAAAATAAATCTATTAGCAGTATGACTGGTATTGAGTTATTTTCAATACCGGTTCGGACTGGTATTGGACCAATTTTTAAAAAAAATAAAATACACCAGTACAGGTCCTTTACGGGTGGTACTGGGTCAAAATTTAATTTTTTAATTTAATATTAAATATATTAATTTAATTAATAAAAATGATTTAAATAATAAATTATGATTGGAAAATATATTAATAGCAATAAATATATTAATTTTTGAGCCGTAATTTTGCATTGATTCAATTGACATAACATTAATGTAATAATTATTGTTTTCAGGACGCGCGAATGATAACATTATGCAGATTTGGGTATTATCATTTATTATAATTAAATAAAATTTAGAGTAAAAATCAAAGAAGGAAACACTGTATATTTGTATTAATTCATTATATTTTTCTTTTCACGGAAGAGATTATTTTACGATCCATTACAAGACTTTTTTATTTAAGATGGATTGAATTATTATTATTACATAAATGCTATGTCAATTGAATCAATTAATATATTATTACACTAATTTGATGATTGAATTATTATTATTATTACATTAATGATATGTTAATTGAATCAATGAAAAATTACCTCTCAAAAAATAATATATTTATTGCTATTAATATATTTTCCAATTGTAATTTATTACCTAAATCATTGCTATTAATTAAATCAATATATGTATTTTAAATTAAAAAAATAAATTTTGAACCAGTACCACCCCATGAAGGACCGATACTGATGTATTTTATTTTTTAAAAAAATTAGCCCAGTATTGATTCGAACCGGTATTGAAAATAATCCAATACCGGTCCGGACCGATACTGCTAATAGATTTTATTTTGGTAAATATCCCAAAAAATGTGTATTTTGGTAAATATCGATTTTATTTTATTTATTTAAAATTTTTTTTCAAATTTATACCACTCACAAAAATAACTTTTTTAAAAATTAAAAAAATACCAAAACTACCCACAAATGATTTGACGCTGACAAAACTATTCATGAAAGAACGAAACAAGTTTTCTACCCATGAAAGATGGGTTTTGTATGACAAAACTACCCAAACATCATTAACGAG
Organism: Stylosanthes scabra; assembly: GCA_036250425.1. NCBI lineage: Eukaryota > Viridiplantae > Streptophyta > Magnoliopsida > Fabales > Fabaceae > Stylosanthes > Stylosanthes scabra. Next base: position 171,494 of record JASCZI010181276.1, on the reverse strand, counting down.
ACATTGATTTTGGATAGTTTTGGGTAATTTTGTCATACAAAATCCATCTTTCATTGGTAAAAAAACTCGTTTCTTTCTTTCGTAGATAGTTTTGTCGGCATCCGAATCTTTTATGGATATTTTTGGTATTTTTTCCAAATAAAAATAACCAATAAATTTTTAAATAATTTAAAAATATGATAAAATGATTGCAATTTATTTTCTTTAAAATTTTTATTCACACATTAATTGAATTTTAAATCTCACATTTACATTGGGATAGAATTATGAACTACTATACATGCTCTAATTCCTTTAAAATCTCATTTAACAGAAAATAAAATATTTAATAAAAAATGATACAAATGTTAAATTAAAATTTAAAGTAATTTAGACTTGAAAGTATATACTATGATTTATAATTCTGAGTTTACAAAGATAAAATTAAGATAAAACATTTTTTTTTTCAATTTGACAGGCAGTAGTTGTAAAATTGAGGTAGGAGAAAATTTTCCAATTCCGCAACCAGTGAGTAGGAAATTGAGACATGAGTTGCGAAAACGTAGTTCATTCTACAATAATTTAAAATGAGAAATAAGGAATTTTGTAATTAAATAAAGAAAATCGGAAATATGAATATCCCTGTGACTTTTAGACGTATATTTTGTCTAATTTTCACTTATCCTAAAAGTTTAAATGGATAGGGGAAGCATTATAAATAGTTGTAATATTAAAATATCATTTCAAGGTAAAAGAGAATGCACAGTATTTTTCTTAAAGAAATTACAAAATTTATTGTAATTAAGATTTACTATTGTTTATGCTTATTTTTTTTTCTTAATTTGGGATTTAAAGTAGTGGTAAGTTTATGTTGATTTATAAATTATATTTTTATTATTTCCTATTTTAATTCTTGATTTAACAACATTTATTATTTAATTAATTCCCTTATTTTTCTAAATTTTTAATTAATTATTTTTTTTATTTTGATATTACAGATATATATAGCTAGGAAGACAAATTAAATATTATTTGAAAAATAAGTATTAAAATATATTATGGAAAATAATTTAATCTAAGTGATAATATTGGAACTTCACCAATTATAGATTTTTTCTTCGGTGCAAACCAATTTGTAGATATACAATATTATCTTTGAATAAATTAATTTGCTAAGTAATTAGCGCCAGTTATTGTTGCTAAGCATTTCTAGTTTTCAAGGTTCAAACGCGTTTCGTGTATTGCGGATTATACATCTCCATAAGTAGTGATACATGCATATCCCTGTGGGAGAAAATGGAAGCTACATTCTATGTATAGTTAAGAAGCTTCATCAAAATTTAGAAAACTAAATATCCGCTACTAATAACTTGTACTACTATTTGAGTGTTTAATTTTAATAAATTGTTGTCCAAAAAGAATTTTAAAATTGATGCATTAATAATATAAAACATTATTTGTTCTTTTGAATGACTAATTATGGGTCAACGTAAAATATTTTTACACCGACAATACATCAAACTTAAGTTTTTATATATAATGATTAACAAATGCAATTTTGATATATTAGTAGTATAAAATATTTTACATAATTTTTTAATTATATTTGTTTTTTTAAGATGATTATTCACAATTTCATATCGTCAATATAAAAGAAATCGTTTTTTTTTTCTACCAATCAATTTGACATTATGTGTTTGTATGTATAAAATTGTTTTATATTATTAATACATTATAATTAAATTCTTAATTAATTCCATATATACTAAATATTTACAATTAATAAATACAAACTTAGTAGATATATATTCAT
>JASCZI010181276.1:151313-166059 GCA_036250425.1 Stylosanthes scabra | reverse complement strand
CTCTCTTCCACATTAACACAAACAGGTTCTGTGGCACACTTCCCCACAAGTTCGACCGTCTCAAGATCCTCTTCGAGTTGGATCTCAGCAACAACCGCTTCGCCGGGAAGTTCCCTGAGGTGGTTCTCCGCTTGCCCAAGCTCAAGTTTCTAGATCTGAGGTTCAACGAATTCGAAGGCACGGTGCCCCCGCAGCTCTTTGACAAGGATCTGGACGCCATTTTCATAAACCATAACCGTTTCGTCTTCGATTTGCCGGATAATTTCGGGAATTCGCCGGTGTCGGTGATTGTTTTGGCGAACAACAAGTTCCACGGGTGCGTGCCTTCGAGCATCGGGAACATGTCAAGGCTGAACGAGATTATTCTGATGAATAACGGTTTCCGTTCATGTTTTCCGTCGGAGATTGGGTTATTGAAGAATCTGACTGTGTTTGATGTGAGCTTTAACCAGCTGTTGGGGCCGTTGCCGGACGCAATTGGCGGAGCCGTCAGCTTGGAGCAGCTGAATGTGGCACACAACTTGCTCTCCGGTGTCATTCCGGCGAGTATTTGTTCACTGCCGAATTTGGAGAACTTTACGTATTCGTATAACTTCTTTTCCGGTGAGCCGCCGAGCTGTTTGGCTTTGCCGGCATTTGATGATCGGAGGAACTGCTTGCCTTCAAGGCCGCTGCAGCGCTCCCCCGCCCAATGCAGGGCCACGCCATCTGTGGATTGTGGGTCTTTCAGGTGTAAGCCTTTTGTTCCATCAATTCCTTCTCCGCCTGTTGCTCTTCCTCCTCCCGTGTTATCGCCTCCACCTCCCTCGCCGTCGCCTCCTCCACCAGTCTACTCTCCACCACCTCCTCCGCCGTCTCCGCCACCACCAGTGTACTCTCCACCTCCGCCACCACCGTCTCCACCTCCGCCTTCTCCGCCACCTCCTCCTCCACCAGTTTACTCTCCACCTCCGCCACCACCATCACCACCTCCACCGTCTCCTCCACCGCCGTCTCCGCCTCCACCGGTGTATTCTCCACCTCCACCGCCGCCTTCCCCGCCTCCACCATCTCCGCCGCCCCCGTCTCCTCCACCACCATCCCCTCCACCACCATCGCCTCCGCCGCCAGTTGTGTACCCACCTCCACCTTCACCACCACCTCCTTCACCAACTCCAGCTCCAACATACTGTGTACGACCACCGCCGCCGCCTCCTCCATCACCCTCACCACCACCTCCTCCAGTGTACTCTCCACCACCACCTGTTTACCACTATAACTCCCCACCACCACCTCATTCGCCTCCGCCACCGCCTCATTACTCACCGCCGCCGCCACCTCATTCCCCACCACCTCCCATTTACCCCTACCTCTCACCGCCGCCACCACCCCCTGTCCACTCTCCTCCTCCACCAGTCTATTCACCACCACCACCTTCACCGCCCCCACCATGTATAGAGCCACCGCCGCCTTCACCGCCACCACCACCACCTCCTTCACCAACATACTGTGCACGGCCACCTCCACCGCCTCCTCCATCACCGCCACCACCCTCACCACCTCCTCCAGTGTACTCCCCACCACCACCTGTTTACTACTATAACTCCCCACCACCACCACATTCACCACCTCCGCCACCGCCTCACCACTCACCTCCTCCACCGCCTCATTCACCACCACCACCCATTTACCCTTACCTGTCACCGCCACCACCACCTCCTGTCCACTCACCTCCTCCACCAGTCCATTCACCACCACCACCATCACCGCCTCCACCATGTATAGAGCCACCACCACCTCCACCACCATGTATAGAACCACCACCACCTCCCCCATCGCCACCACCATGTGAAGAGCATCCATCACCACAGCCTTCACCTTACCATCCGCCACCATCACCATCACCACCACCAGCACCTGTATATGAAGGGCCCTTGCCACCTGTTATCGGAGTCTCATATGCATCACCACCACCACCACCCTATTATTGATTCTTTTGAGAACTTCCTCTCCTCTAACCCCTCTTTCTCCCTCTACTCTCTCTCTACCAAAAACCCGCCACAAACTAAACAAACTTCACATTTTTACTATTGAGGTGGATCATGTTAATTTTCTTCAGTACCCGTTACAAAATTATCATTATCATTATTATTATTATGCGATTCTCGTCGCTTTTGGGGCTTCAATAATAAACCAAACAGAAAGACATGGGTTTGTTGTTTTTCCTTTTAAATATTTTTATGTCATTTATGGGTCCATAGATAAACATAGAAGAGGAAGAAGAATTTCAAGGAAGATGAAGATCGAACATGTAGAAGAGGTTACAGTGGAATTGAGGTAAGAGGAGAAAGTCTCTCATCCATATTGATTTCAAATTGTTATGGATATTCTGAGTTGTGAAAAAAAAATAATAAAATGAAAAACAGAAGAGTAAGTAGGGTTGCAGTGAAAGGGAAGAAAAAAAAATGTATGTATAGGGATGGATCATGGATGAATTCGGAGATCATAATTCTCGGCTTCAATGGCAGTGGTTACTTGTTGATGCTACTGCCATTGTTTGTGGAGTTTAATAGTTTATTGTTATTGTCTCTCATATCATACTCTTTTTTTTTTTTTAATTTTATTTTTTCTTAATTTTTTTCTTTGTTTCTTTTGATTTGCAATTTATAGTATAATTTATGAACATTTCATCACCTTGTATTGATTTTCAGAATTGAGGCTTAATTTCTTCTTTCATGTCTTAGCTTACTATATATACTATTATGCCAATAAATCTGCATCCATCTTCATCTGAGGTTTGAGTCATTGAAGTTCTCTTATGGTGATGATGAACTCAGGATTATATAGTATATTTCTTGCAAAATTTCGTTACATTTTTTAATCTTATAGATGACATTCGAATTCTTTTACGTGCAATGGTGAATAATTGAAACATAATCGTTGAGATTTAGGCCTGCAATTATGGTGAGTATTATTATATTATTAACAATATATAAAATTGTATTACTTTGAAGATGATCCCTCAATCAAAGGGTTTAGGGTATCAACAGTGTGAACAACAGTCCCCAAAATTCCAGTTCATGGGGGATGGTGGGGCCACAAAATAAAAATGGCCATCCCAAGAACCATTCATTAAGGAAGGGGAGCCTCTATTATTTATTTAATTTGATTAATTATATGATACATTGATACTACACTTTAAGCATGTGCAGCCCGTTATCTTAGCATTTGGGATTTGAATTCAAATCTCCTTTTTGCTTAATGCACACACTTATTACTTTTCTCTCCCATTGAAATCGTGACAACATAAATGCTACTGTTGAGCTCGTCAAATTCTCCATTAAGATTTAGAACTAAGAAGGTTCATTGGCATTATTCTCTCATTTTATGATGCCATGGTGTATAATTTCAACTTAAATGTATCCACCGACTCTAAAGTGTTATCACAAAAGACCAAGACTTCTCACTAGGTTTAGCTTTTTTGCCTTTTGCTTTTTACTGCCTGTTTTACCCCCTTTCAAGTTTCAACTACTTGTTTTGCTCCCCCCTCGGGTATTGGTCACTCGAACTAGACCCACATCGGCGTGTCAAAAATTCCCACATGGAGAACTTTTTTTGTAGGGACGGGACGAGGATGGAAGAAAAAATTTCCTAAGGCAAACGTGAGATTCGAGTGTGGATCTTCATCCCCGGTTCCAAAATTATAGAACGATTTTAAGTATCTAAAATATCACTATTTATTAATTTATATTATAGGTATATTATAGGTCTTTTAATTCTTTTATATCTCATTATGATGTATAATTTGATTTTTTTTAGATATAATGTTAAGTTTTAAATAATTAATTATTTTTTATAAAATATATTTAAATGTTTTATTATATTAATATTTTTATACTATTTTAAAAAATTTTATTGAAATTTGTATTAAAAATACGAAAAGAGATATAAGAAATGGATTGGAGAGAGATTTAGGGAAAATGGAAGAGAGCAAAAAGGTATCCCGCCTCGCCCCAAAAGATAAACTTAATGTGGTTTACATATCAAATATATTATAAGTTTTACCCATTCTTAATTGTATGATCTTTAAATAGATTATAAGTGTGAGTTATTTTTTTAAACTAAATTTTGTAATTATCTTAAGACTACCCAATCTCATTTTTAAAATTTTTAGTTCAGCATAGGCAAATTCTTTAGAAGATGTCAATGCGAAACCAATGACTAATTTCTAGTTTTATTAGGAGAAAATATTCAGGTTATTCCTAAAATTGTACTCGAGCTTCAATTTAGTCTTAAAATTTTTAATTTATGACTTAACCTCTGCGACTCAAGTCAGCCTTCTAATCTTATTTCTTCACATAACGTTAACATAGACAATACTGGATTTTAATTTACCAAGGAATGCCACATTACATAAGATATTTCTTAAGATATTTGATTTCGTTAAATGTACCATCAACTTTCTTATTATAAACATTACACCCATATAATCTTTATGGAGATTATGGTAAGAATAAAAATGTGAAAATACTATGTATATAATGTATTTTATCTAAGTACAATGGCTTGGTGGATTTCTTTAAAAAAAATTATAGCAACCTCTAGCAATAGTAATTAAACTAAGGGTACTCATTCAAAAGGGACCTACAGTTACCAAGAGAGATTTGGTTCCCTTTGTGGAATATAAATAGCAATGAAGTCCCCATTTTTAATGACAACTTCTACAAAGGAAGTTTCCTCTTCTTTAGTTACATTCTCCATCGTTTATCTTTTCCTTTATTGTTCATTGTTTTTTGTTAGATGAGAGACAATAGTTGAATATAAATATATAGTTAATTTTCCTACTTTCTTGCTAGGGACAAGGGGAAGTGGCAAGCAACCGAATAAATTTTATTTGCACTATCATAAAGATGAGCATTTGCTCTTATTATTTATTCTTTAATATATATACTTAAGTGAAGCAGTTGTATGTTAATCCGTTCTTAATTAAGGTAGGAGATTTTCAATTACATGTACTATATTTCATTATGCACTTTCCTTTTCTTGAGAAGAAATAACATTGGGCTGAAAAAATGGGTAAATTAATTAATATATATTTTTTAAATATGTGACTCTATTAGTAATATGTATAAAAAGAATATTTCTTTTAAAATTTTTAAGACAACTATGAGGCAACTTTGGACCTTAGGTCACTTTCTCAAAATTGGAATGGAAACCATGGCAAGTGACATGAAAGGTTTCATATGCCATTGTGGGTTTGGCCTTTCAATTAACTCCCACTTCTTAAAATTAAAATTTTCATTTAATAATATCTCTAATTTTAGTTTTTTTTTTTTTTCCCCTTGGATATATAAGTTTCATTTTAGAGCTTTACCACAATATTAATTAATTTTTTCTAATTGTATCCTTACTTGAATGTAAGTTCTAATAATTTTTAAAAAATAGTCCACCTATCTTTTTAAAACAAATTTCTCTTGTATTTTTAGATATTAAAAATTGAATGTTTTAGGATAAAATCTTTCCAAATACATTGAGTAAAAAATAAAAGATGCAAAAATAAAGGCACACACCTTCCACTTGTCCTTCTTGCTAGATACCCTTAGATGATGATAGGAGAAAAATTAGGGAAAATTTTTGCAAAAACAAAAAAAAAAAAAGGGCATATCCCAACACCAATGGGATAGTGACGTAAATTGAAGGGCCCCTCCATATGTAACATTCACATGGGCTTGTAGAGGCTTTTTCACATCCAAATTGAAATGAAAATATTAATTGTTAGAGGTTGGTTGACTTGTTCTATAACTATTACCTCAACCGGCACATAACTATCATTTAATTAGGGTTCTAGGACAGCCTGTGATTAGGTCAAGCATATTTAATGGCATTTTCATAAAGTGACACCCTTTGATATTGACCCCATTGTCACATTAAAAAGAACAAACAACACAAGTCTCTCCTTCAATCTTGAAAAAATTACTTAATAAATGTTTTGCTAATCAATTTCCTATGAATTAATTAATTAAACTCCATTGGTTCACCAATTCTTATTTGGTGTAGCATAAAGAATAGGATAAAACCTCTAGCTAGCCCTTAGTTTTTTTTTTTTTTTTTTAAAAGAAAAACTTCCTTCATTATATTAAGAATACATAAGTAAATATTTTAGAGTTTTTAATGTAAAATTTAACAGATTACTTAAGTATATATTTTAATTGAATGTTATTAGATACATAATAATAAAAAGTGCACTAAGAATTATATTTATCAAAGACTTTTGTTGAGGAGTGTTCAAGGTTTTGAAAGTGAACAAAGTTATAATTTTTCTTAATATATTAAGAACTTCAATTAAGAAAAAAAATCAACAAAACTTCTTATTATTCCTTTAATCATATAACTATTGGATATACCACTACCATTTTATCAGATACGCCAACATTTCAAATGTTGCACACAATTAATTAAGATCTATCTTAGTTTCTTGTTCTCATTGGAATGTGGTTAATTAAGGATGACACTAATAGACATGGAACACTATTCTCATTCTAAAATATTTAATATTATTTTATCACTGTCGAGTGATGCCAATAACAGTAAAAGTTGTAATAACTAGCAATGAGATTGATTTTTATTTTTATTTTTATTTTTTTACTGAGGTGAGTCTTATTTTATTGTTTTTGTTAAGATAGAGCTTTATTTTTGTTTTAATTTGATGTTCCGGATTACTTTTGTTGGATGTTGATTACTTTATCATATTATTATTTATATTTATGTTGAGGCTGAGTCTTTTTATTATTTTTTATTATTTATATTTGTGTTAAAATTGAGTCTTTTTTTATTATTTTTTATGTTAAGGCAGAATTTTTTTGTTGCGGTTTCTTAAATTTGAGTCTTCTTTTATACTAATTAACGAGGGTGAGCCTCTTTTTGGTAAAACTGCCGTGTTTTAGGTTCTTGAACTATTAAAAAAAATACTGTAATAACACTGAAGAATCATCATTTTTCCTAAAATACCCTTCCAAAATAGAAGATTAATCTCCTTATAATTAAAGTATTTAGGTAAACTTCATTAATTGATATATATGGGGGCAAGAGTGTATACATAAAATGCCAGCTATAATTATTCAATAGTCATGTATGCATACACCTAATTATAGTCAATTTTCAAGGGTGCACAAATTAAAATGCATGCAATGGCAATGGTGACAGAGTGATAGATAGATACACATATTAGTTATTAAGGTAAGGTGAAATGGATTATTTTAGTAACCAATTTATTTTAACAGTTTCCATCTTCTGCTAGTTCAATAATTGAATAGTAGTGACTACTCATACCTAATGAAAAATGGAATGTAAAAGTGTCAGTGTAAAAAGGTGAAGTGTAGTAGAAACATGGAAGATGAATAATAATTAATTAGAAGAGGAAGTTAGAAAATGACAATTTATGTTTGTTAGTTATTTTGTGTGATGTAGAAAATTATGCCGCAATTAATGGATACACGAGAAAGTCACAGACTCACAATTGTGTTACCGAGTAGTAATAGTAGCTAGCTACTTTTCTTTTCTCTTAAATATTTTTAATACTGAATTTAATTCCTAATTAATTATTTTTTTCTAGATAAATGAGCAACCTAATAATGTTTAGAGTTTAATTAACATATATCCTAAAACACATTATAAGTTTACAAATTAAATTTTTTTTATTAGAAATATAAAAAATTTAAATTTCTAGTATATTTATTTTGCATTAATTAAATATACGTATTTAAAATTATTCATTAATTATAAACTTATGATGTATTTTTAGAATACAGGTTAGCTAAATTCTAATTTTTAAATAAATAAGAAATTAATTCGAGTTCTTAATATATATGATGAAAAATGTGAAAGAGATTTTTAGTCTTTAAGGTATAATATTTAAAAATATTAAAAAAAAGTATTTATACCTTTTATGATTAAAAAATAATATAATATTAAGAAAAAATGGATACAAGAAAGAAAAAAAATTGAAAGGGATGTTGAGGAAAAAAGAAAATGTGTATTAATAAATGAAAATTTGAAAACGATGTTAAGATTGTTAACAAGCGATTTGTGTTTAAAGTTTGATGTAGCATAGATAAGAATAAGACTCGTACAAAATTCCATCCATAACTCGTTCATTTCCTAGTTGCCAATCATGAGAATGTTTGTTTGCTCGAGTTTTGCGTATTTGATTTAATTATTTATAAATATATATATCATAATTAAATTCTTTTTCATATATGGATTATTGACAAGCTCCTATCATCCAACTATATATGCATTATTATTAATTTATTATTATTATGCAAATTCTATTTATGGAACTATCCATTGAACGTAATTAAAGAGCTAGCATGACATTTGAATTTAAGCAATTTTAGTTTTAGAATTTTCGTTTGTCCAACTCATCTAAAGCTATATATACTACATGTAAAATTGATTATTATTATATGCCAGTTCATAAGTTGTTTTTTATTTATTTATTTTTCCCATATAGAATTGTAGTAGTTATCTGATCTCTAATTAAAATTTAATTTAGAGAAGAGAAAATATATTTTATCGAGAGTCCAATATGATTTTTTTTATGTTCAATTATCAGACAATTCTTTTGAAATAATTTTTCATTTTAAATTTTAAACCATAATAATTTCTAAATTTTCTAAAAAATAAAAAAATTTATAATTAAAATTATTGATTAATTAAAAACTATTTTTTTTATCATTTTTTGCTACCAATAATCAGTTGTCCTTTTCATGATGAGCTGACTATTATTAAATATTAATCATATATTTAACAAAGTATTCTGACTACCACTGCATGAATAATATTATCAAATAAAATTGAAAAAGGTGAAAAAAAATAAAATTGAAAAAAAAAACATATAAAAGAAGAAAGCGTAACAAAAGAGCAATTGTGACAGCCTATTGCCGCAATATGAGTGGCAACAATTTATTATAAAAAAGATTAAAATTAACCTTAGATTTCTAATAATTATACGCTCGTAGTCATAATCAAAAGGTATATATACACACACAAAAAAATCTAAAGGTATATGGGCACCAAAAAAATAATAATAAAAAAGTATATGGTATTTACACTTTACCCATCTCATCTCATAATAATAATTATCATGAAACACTAGAAATATGCATATACACAAATTGAAGTAATAACTAATAACTAGTAATAAGTAATTAAGTGTATATAGTTTCATGAAATTAAAGGCACAGAAGTATGCCACGCTTGTTATCATTTTTCGATATAAATAATTCAACCGACAAGATAGGCGTGAATTCCTGTTGTTTTGTTTTCTCGTGCATACATAATTATACATAATAATTCACAGAAAAAAATGATAAAACTCAAAAGCTTATCTTTCACCAAAAATTAAACAAACAAAGAATTTGAATAACAATACCGGTTATATTTGCAGTGGTTCTATAGGTAAATTCTTGATGATTTCTTCATTAAATTATTATGAAGATTTCATTACGCTTTAAATGTATTTATGTATATTTTTTCCATAAAAAAAATCATTTAAAAAAATTACAAATATATAGTTTAAAGGATGGGATAATTGTCACAAAGAAAAAGGATGGCATAATTAATTCTTTCCACGTTAATAAGAATTACAAATTTATTGCTGAAGGTGACTAGAGATGATTGCATATATAATTATTTATTCATTTTTTTTCAGCTTCTCTATTATGTCTCCTTCGCTGCTTTAAGTAAAAAAAAAAGACTAATTTCATGTTGAGTGCAATTAGACTTACTTTTCCAATTAATTAATAATAATGTTCTTTGAGAAAGTAGAGCCTGAATGCTTTTCTAGAACGTAGTTTCCATATATTTTTTTTTTGGACATGATAGTTTCCATATTGTGATTGAATGCTCTTTAATTTTGGACTAATAATGAAAAGGTAAATGATAATTTAAATAATAAAGATGGTATCTAAACAATATATATTGTAACATATACTATGTTTTTTCATCAAATCAAATTACAAGTTAAGTTTTATCATTTAATATCACATGTCATAAAGTCTATAGAGTTAATATTATATAAATAAATCAATTTGGCTAGGTATACACATAAAATACATGAAACACATAAACCTTTCTCATGTGAAGGAGTGATTAATTAGGATATGTATGTGTGTTTTATGTGTACACCAATATTAATTGTAAATTAATATACATATAATCCAATTCAAAATAAACATATTATATATTATATATGGATTTTAAAATGGTAGTTGAAATGCTTTCTTATATAACTACATGGTGTCAAGTTTGAATGTATATTGTCTATTTTATTCAACATTTACTCTATGATCCTAAAATGTTAGTACGACATTTACTTAAATATTCAAAGTAATGATTTTCACCTTCTAAATTATATTAAAGTATCCAATCAGCACATAATTTATTATATTTTAATAACATCACTTACATTGATTTTTTTTTTTAAAAAAAAACTTTTATCTGCTATTTTTTGGGATCAACTTTCTTTGTACTTTATCATGTAAAATACGACCCGGCATATAAGGGGAAAAGATTCATTGCAATGGAGACAATGCACATGGCTACCTATACTACTGTGTCTAATTGCATATAACACTTGACTAGTCAGCACCATTAAAAATAAAATGAAGGACTACTCACTAGTCTACTTCACCATTGCTTTAGCCCTTTTTAATTTTGGTTGGAGCTTTTGCCTCTCTTTTTCACGGTACAATATATAATTTTTTTTACATCTAAAATTTTAAATTTATATATTCAAAACCCAAAATTTTTTTACATAAAATTCCATGGGCTAATTTTTATAGTTTTCACATATAATTTTGAATAATTCTTATTTTTTTATTTTTGTTGGACTAATGGCAATCTTAAGACTCTCTTCTAATTAAGGTCCAATTATATGTAAGTTATGAGCCCAAATACTGAAAACAATGATTTTAGCCTTTTCTGTCAAAGCCCAAAAGATAATTTTGTTACGTCAAAACTGGTTGTGGCCCAAGAGTAATGTTAGTTGGTTTCTAAAAGTTCTTGGTATTGCTGGTCCAGAAAAAAGTCTTTGTCATTGAAGAATTTATTTATTAACTTGTATGAAGTTCACCAAAAAACAAAGTATGAAATCCAAATATTAAACCCTCACTTGTTTTTTTTGGTTAACGTTAAGCCCTCACTTCACTCCTATTGGATAATTCTATGGTGAAAAAATTAAGAGGAATACTACTTTCATTTTAAAAATGAATAAAAATAAAATAAATATATTTTACATGATTTACATCCAATCATCCATTAATAGAAATTTTTTTCTCTTTATCATTATTCTTTTCCATCATGGCATGCACCTTTGTTATTTGGAGCCTTCTGTTGACCTTCCTTGGAGACAAGAGATTTGCTATTTGTCCAAAAAAAAAATATATTTACTATTAACAGTGAAATAAAGTTTAAAAATGGTGTTTGTCCTTTTTCAATGCCAAAAAATAAAAAATACTATTTATATACCAAACATTCTTGAGACATATATATAAATGTAATTATTATTAATTAATTACGTATTTAAATTATTTTTTATTAATAAAATAAAAAACACATTGATTTTTTGTGACTAAAAAAAACACATTGATTGTTAACAAAATATTAATGTCAAAGATGTATATTATAAAAAATATATATATACATAGTTGTTTTTTTTTCACATTATAGCATTACTAAAGGGACAAAACTTGGAAATGTTGGTAAAAAAAATACATGTATATCTACCCAGAAAAAGAAAAAGAAAGGAGAAAACAAATGTATAGTATGTGGTCCACGGTCCATTCATTTGGAATTTTCGACAACAGATAACATATCTATGAGTTTAACAAAGTCACATAAAAAATCATCTGATGCCTCAACTACCATACAATACACCCAGCAACTTACAAGCAACTCATACACAATCAATGTAAATTAAAATAAAAAATTGACAGCAACATTGTCACGTTACATGAATGAACGGGTTCTGGCCTCAATGACATTGACCTTATATTCACGTTCTTCATGTATATGTCTCCCTTATTTGTCTTCAAGGATCTCCCCCTCAACTTTATCACCAAGCTCCATTGATTCCAATATATAATAAACCCCCAAATTGACAACAATTTATCTCATTCTATGTTCACCTTGTATTATTCCAATTCCTATCCTTGCATCCACTGTTTGTCGGTTAAAAGTTTGATAGTCATATAGTTAAGTAACCATAACTAGCCATAATTTTCTCTCCTCCTCTGTACTCTACTATCACATCCTTGAGGACATTGTTTATACTGAGAACACTTTTTCAAATTGTGGAGCGATACTGCTTAAGTCAAGGTAATCTTAAAAGATTCAATGTTGGAAGAGTAATAAGGAGAACACTTTCCCTCCTTGTGGTGAAATTGTTCTCATCTAACTTATTAGTTAGTCGAACAAGATTGTTTTTCTGATGAAGATCCTAAGGAAATGAAAGAAGGAAAGCCACGGTGGATCAAAGAACCAGCTTAAATGCTAAGTAACAGATCCAAACACCAAGAACAAGAAGTTCTACAGAATGCAGAAAATGAAACTAGAAAAATGAGAGAAAATGTAAACTGAATTACTATACTTTGCATTGAAGTGTGAGAATTGAATTACACACTAAATTAGCTAAAACTCCTCATAATACCTACCCAAAACCAGTCATATCAAAGATTAGCTAGGAGAATAACTAACTCTCCTTCTAATACCGAGGGCTCTGTTACTTTGAATATTAATCCCATATCCTTCCTACCCTTATCCAATTCACCACATTACTTTTAATAGACAAAATTAATGCTAGAGTGATGAGCTAAGTCTATAGAGTTTAATAAATAATGGATTTGCTACTTAAGCAATGAATAGAACATTCCCAGAATTTTTGAGTTTTGGATATATAATATATGATGCACATAATTGTTTTGATGGATTCAATTGGTCTGGTGGATAATTTATTCTAAATACACACAACCACGCACAGGTTCGATTCTCTGTTCAATCATTTTAAATTCTTTTGTTACTTTTTCTAATTTTTACTCTCCCCCTAAGTCTTACATAATTATCATATAAATAAACTCTCATTTGTGAAATTTCTGGATCCGCCCTTGCTTTAGCCTCGACATCACTAGTTAATGGTTGCTTTAATATTTTTTAATATTATATCGAAAACAAAAATGAAAACAATTAGCTTTCTTGATGTACAAGTTAGTTAGTAGCTTTCATAATATTGTATAGTGATAAGGAATTCAAATTTGTCTTCTTAATTTTCCTTTTTAATTTTCCTCCTAATAATTAAAAGAATAAACAAATTAAATACAAATGTTGTTTTTTAAAAAGATCAAAAGGTAAAAAATTAAAAATTAAATATTTTCTTTAGATTAGAAGTTAGAAGAATAATTAAAAAAATTAATTATTAGATCTACAAATTATTTTTCTTTATAACAGTATGTACCATGAACAACATTATTTTCAGCCCTATAATCAAGACTAATTTTTTCTGAAATGGGTCTTTCATATGATCATATCCAAACAATTTATTTAAGTTATTAGAACCATGAGTGAATTGCTCAAGATCTTGGTTAAGACTTTTTATCTTATCTTTTAGCTTTTTATTTTCAGCAATGATTTCAAGAGAACTACTAACAATTTTCGTTCCTTTGAATTTTCCAATTCCAGCCTTCAACAACCAATTTTCTTCAACTAAGTCTGTTATGTTTTCGGGCTCTCTTAGTTTCTCTTTCAAAAAATCATTTTCAGCCTTTAAAGGTTTACATTCGGACTTATATTTTTTATATTTTTCAACAAGTTAATTGGAATATGCAGTTAAATCACTGTAACAACATGCAAGTCTTCATTTGAAAGTTCTTAGAATACTACCTCATCATTATCAGTGGTGTTTACCATGAAATAAATACTTGCTTGATGAGCTTTTTTATCTTCAGAATTAGAATCGTTTTCTAGATCCTCCCAAGATGTTATCATGAATTTCTTTTTGTCTTTCTTTGGCTTTTCTTCTTTCATGAATTTGGGGCACTCTTATTTGTAGTGGCCAGCTTTCCTGCAGTTGTGACAAATGATCTTACTAATATCCTTCTTGAACTCCTTGCTGGAACTAGATCATTTGCCTTTGCCTTTGATTTTCATTAGTCTTTTTAGTCTCCTAGCAAAAAATACAAGCTTGTCATCTGAAAAATCATCACCGAATTCATCTTCCGATTGCGCAACTTTGGATTTTAGGGCCACTCTTTTTTTTTTTTTGTTAAGACTGTTTTGAGTGGCTTCATAGGAAAAAAGCTTTCCTCTCTAATCATATGTCATTCTATCAAGATCATTCCCTTCGGCTATTGCAGTGGCTCACTGGCTCTAGTCTCCCAAGGTTTGGTATGACCCCTAAGTATCTTCCTCACTATTAGACTTTCAGGATGTAACACCCCTCCTAATGATAACGAGTATTACTACGATTTTGTTGTAGGTATAGCGTTTGTAGCAAAAACCCTATAGCGTATTCTAGGGCGAGAACATAAAGAAGACACATTAAAACTCAAACATCTCATAAATTAAGGAACAAATGTACCAAAACCAAACTTAAGTGAAGTAACGAAATAAAAACGAACAATAAACAAAATACTAGTGTTAAGAAAACTTTAAGAAAACTACTTAATCAATAAAAGAAACAAACTAACGGAGTCAAAGAAACCCTCTGTCAACT
>JASCZI010181276.1:127682-143352 GCA_036250425.1 Stylosanthes scabra | reverse complement strand
TGCATGCACACACTTATATACATATAAATGAATTCATGAGTAGCAATTTGCAATATCAATTAACAAGTGGAGATTGTACATATTAGTTTTCGAAGGTGCACACAAATTAACTGAACCTTTTTCATAAAAAAAAGTCTTATCTAAAATAAACTAACAGCAAGTTTTTGGTTAAATACATAAACAGGCGAATCATGGTAAATCTAAAAAAATATAGATAGCATACATTCATGAAGGATAAATTAAACACTTAGAGATGACATAGTTTCTAATGCTTTGATCTTTTACTCGTGTTTTTCTTTTAATGGTATTGAGCTCAAACCGAGTAAGAATCTCCGTTCCTTACCGAAGGTTCTCAACCCAATTTGAAAATTCCCTTCCCTTACTGAAGGTTCTTATTCCGAAATTTTGGTCGATCACCTTCCCTTACCGAAGGATCATCTCGTTATCTTGTCTTTAGGGGTCACTTTCCCTTACCGAAGGATCATACCCTCAGTTCTTTATTCATTTTTAATATACATATATATGTATTTAATATCATATATGCAATAAAGAACATACATGAAATACAAGTCAGATAACATGTATACATAAAAGAACATATGAAACGTAGGATATAAGACGATATTTAGACGCATTTATTTAAAGGAAACACATTAAAAATAAATAAATAAGATAAAGGAGTAATTTATTGGCAGGCAAATAGTATGTAATAGCATGGAAGAATTATATGCACAATATATATACATATATAAGGCATGAGCAGTATTTATATATATAGAGACTACATGATGATTAAATAAAAGAAAAAGCATTACGTTTTAATTTACATATATTAAAGATGTTTCGGGAAAAGCACAAAGTGAATTAAGAGGACTTACCGATAGACATGAGCACGTAATAGAAGAATACAAGGAAGATATATATTAAGAGACATGATTAGCATAGATGCATAGGCACATAACAACTATCGAAAAGGTTTTCTTGTTGAAGAAAAAGCTCTTTTAATCTACCTGCACAAAGAATCCTCTTGCTGAAGCACGGAAGGATGTTGTCCTTCGAAAAAAAGGAAAGGCTAGGAATTTTAGATTGAAGAGTATGTTTCTATTTATCTAATGCTTTAGATGATTAACCTAAGTAATTGATCTTATCTTTTATTTTAAATTTTAAACTTTAAAAAATTAAATTTTGAATCTTCAAATTCTTTAGAAGATTCTTTCTATTTATTATTATTATTATTATTATTTGGTTGTTACACAGGACATGTCACTCCCATAGAGTCCAAGTTGTTGATGATAACAGAAAATCTCTCACACATTTCATCAATGGTTTTATCTTCCTTCATTGAGAACATTTCATATTCTTTTCTCAGCAGATCAATTCTTGTTTTTCTTACTTGTTTTGTTCCCTCATTTGTAATTTGGAGTTTATCCTAAATGTCCTTCCCTATTTTGCATCTTGAAATTTTTCGGTATTCTTCCCTTGTAATAGCACAGAAAAGCATGTTGATAGATGTGCCATTCAGTTCTACTTTCTTCCTTTCTTCATTGTTCCATTCAGCTCTTTCTTTTGGAACGATTCGTCCTTCAGTGATGATAGTCCAGATGTCGAAGTCAATGGATTGTGTGGAGACTCTCATTCTTTCTTTTCAATAGGATTAATTTTTCCCATTGAAAAGTGGTGGTCTATTGTTGGACTGCCCTTCGGTGAGTGTGAAGGCTACGTAGTTTCCACCTATGTTGCCACCCATGACCATTGCATCTTTGCTCCAAGTTGTTAGATTTGATTCTTGAGACCTTACTCTTAATACCAATTGGAGGTTACAAATGGATTAGAGAAGGGGGTCAAATCTAGTACCACTTTTTACTTAACTTATATACAACAGATTTTAAGTAATGGGTTGTTGTTTTTGTTTTAACACTGAAGCATGAGACAATTTGGTTTTGTCTCATAAAACGCAGGTAGCAAAAATAATAAAACAGAAGCAGAAAAGGACACAAGTTCTTTTATATTGGTTCAGCCACACCTCTATGACCTACATCCAGTTCCACCATCAACATGGTGGATTTCCAATATTAACAAATTGATTACAAACATCAATCCTCTAGAGCGTCACTCACTCTATCCAAGGAAACTACTTCTAAGCTCTCTTTACCTAGAATTTAGACTTCCAAGTGCTAACCCAACATGGGTAAGGGGAACACTTAAAGTTCAATCCACAAAACAAAAAAACACACTCAAGATTTTATGTTTTCAATTTTTGTTTCTAACCTATCACGCTTGCATTTTTTATCATTGGCTTTTTCAAATGCCTTACAAATATTTCCTTTTACCTGCTAGAAACAAGAGATGATAAACTTGGAAAACTTGAATATTCATGAAGCACACTGAAGAAGACAGGGGAGCTAGATAAAGTCAAGTCTCAAGTTAACGGAAAGAGAATTTGGATTCTATTGAGCAAGATAAAGCGGCATACAATACAAAAGGAGCTCTAAAGTAGTCCAAAGTAAAGGCGTAGACCCGTAATAAGTCTATTCAATATTTGATTGAATTCCTCTATTATTTCTATTTCATTCATCACAGGGCCAGAAGCATATCAAATTTTTTGTCTGGTTATTAGTCTTATCGAGGAGAGTGAATTGACTTCCAGGGTCAGTCACAAACTATATTCAATAGCGGAAGCAATGTGAATTTATCTGGATTTTGCTCTCTTTTCTCCTTGCTCTTCTCTTTGGCTGAACTCCCTTTTATCCTAAGTGAGTTACCACCAAAAAGCATAAAGCAAGTTGACTTGAATCCTGAATTCCAGCGCCTGGAGCATGCTGCAATATGGTAGCCACCTATGAATGATAATCTTGGCAAGATCACACGACATCCTTTCACTTTGCAAGACAAGCAACCTCCTATTTTTGTGCTATGCCTCGGCTGCAACAAAGAACAGAGAATAGATGTCTTGTTGATCACTTTTAATTTCTTCTTTTAATCTCATCCCTCTATCTTGGCTAAAGCTCCAAGTTGAATTCTTCTTCATTTGATTGTTGATGTTGATGTCTAGCTTCTCCAAAAAGCTATTGGCGAACAAAAGATATTTAGTTTCTCTCTTTTCCTTGCCATGTCCGAACTATTGAGGCTGGGCAGAAGCAATTTTTGCTCTCAATGCAACAACCAAGTCTTTACTCTCTTTCAAGTATTGGGCTGCAACAAAGATAAGATTGGGCCTGCACACATAACTCAAACAGACAACATCAAACAACACTTGAGCTTTTTCACTCAATATATTAATATTTAGTCATCATACAAAAATACATAATTATTTCCTGAATTAATAGTCCACTCAAAGCTTTGCCGATCAAGCTTTTATTTATGTTTTTCTTTTCCATTCTCGATTTTTCATCAAGTTCAAGAAGAATAGAAGAAGCAATACGGACCCAACACAAAAAATTGGAATATGCGCTTTTTATGTTCTGAGGTCCACATTTTCTGTGTCTTAGAGGTAGTTGGGGTATTTGTGGAAGTGGTAGTTAGGGTTGAAGGATTGGAAATGAGTCAGGTGTTCCATATTAGTGGTGCTCCAGAACTTACTGTTTATTGAAAGATATTAAATAACTTTAAAATATATATATTATAGAATCGACGGTGATGGATATTGGAGTTCCGGTACACTATGGTGTACCGAAAATGCTTCCGGTAGGATTTGTGTTTGGGGTTGGGTTTGAAACTAAAAAAGTTGTAGGTGGTGAATATTTTTTATATATAATTTTATTAAATGATATAAACTATAATTAATAGATAGTTTTTTATCACTACTAAGTTTTTCTTATTTGTGGGAGTGTTTTTCATGGGAGTTATAAAACTGTCACAATTATTCACCGAAAACTCCCACAAAATGAATATAAAGTTGCCACTAAATGATGTCATGGGAATTTCATAAAACCGTCACAAATGAGCTCACGGCACGTCAAATTTTGGGAGTTTGAAAAGCTGCCACAATCCTTTTTGTGAGAGTTTAAAACCTTAAGCCCTCACAATCATGAAAAAACTGCTACAAATTAACGAAAATTTTGTAATGTATTTATATATAAATTATAATTTATTTATTTATATAAAATTATCAATAAGACGACTTGTAAGTTGAATTTGAATTTGGCATGACTCGACTCATTTTCAACCCTACTTTAAACGTGTATAATTTGGTTCTAAATATGTCCCTCGTTGGAAGTAACTACTTTTTTAGTCAAAAGGTATATGGCCAAAATCAATTTGATTCTAATTTTGTTTTATTATCATATTGATTACAAAGGTTGCATTTTAACTTAAAATAGCTTTTTTTTACCGTTTTACTCCTAACTTCTTTTTTTAAAAAAAGAAAGAGAAACACAGGAGAGTGAAAAAAAGAATATAGAGTGGCGTGAGTGCTAGGAAGAGGCTCTGAAGAGATGATGACGCTCGAGGACCTCCTTGCTAGTGCTGGTGCGGCAGACGAAGTCACCGACGTTGTACCCATCGACGAGTAGGTGAAGATGCCCATGGTTCTGACGGATAGGCACATCACAACGGCAGCACACCAGGGATTGAGGTGAGTAACTATGTTATGTTATGTTGTATTGGGGATTATAATTTTTGGATTTAATGTTTTAACCTTTTTTCATTAATCTTTCAGCAATCCTAATTTGTTTCAACTTCAATTTCAATGTCTCCTTTGATTCTGTACCATATATTAGTCATCAAGTTGTTGGATTGAATCAATTGAATTTGTGCGAAGAACCCCTTTGAGAAGGTTAAAGAATTTTCAGCAATAGGAGGAATCAAGTTCTCAAGTGTTGTTGGATTGTATCGATTGAGTTCACTTTCTCCTTTATTTAAATGTTTAAATGAAGAATCAAGTTCTCATCAGGCAAATAAGGACCATCATCATCATGAGTCTTATGATTAAGAAGTAAAGATGATAAAAAATTAATGGATAATGTGTGTGTATGTATATATGAGATGAGAATTTCAAATGTGGAGATATGGAGAATGAGGGGCAATTGTTGAGCAACCTACATAAGAGGAGGGTATGAATTTTTAAGAGAGAAAGAAGAATATCCAGATAAGGAAAAGTCCTAAGAATAAGTTTCATTAGTCATGCCTTTCTTTGGTGGAGAGGGGCTAGATGCCTTGGTTTTTTTTTAAAATTAATAAAAATGACAAAATTGTCATAAAGGACGATTTTAATTTTAATTGTAAATAAAACCTTGAAGGCAAAATAAAAGATTTGTGATTATTTTGATTTTGATCTCAAACTTTTGCGACTAAAAGAATAGTTATTTTTAAAAAAATATTGAAATGTATGTTTTATAGTTCCAAGAGGTATCACTTATTGCGTGTCTCCATAATCAAATTAACTTGATCCCAAATTAAAATAAATATTAAGTGTTAACCAAAATAATAAAACTTATTAGATAATGAGTTATTCTACTACAAGTCTTAGATTTAAAAGAATCTTGAAAAATCAGTATAGTAGTGATACCGTGGCAGTGTTCAATAGTAGATTGAAGAAAGAGAGTCAACCAAAAATAGTTCTTCTATATTCCTCACAAAATTAAACTTTGTTGAATCAAATATCAATTCGTATTATAAATCGAAAACACTACAAAAACCACGGAGATTATCGTTGGATTTTTCATGGATTTATAGGCGGACTGAATCAAATGAAAATTTGACGAGTTTATTTCCGTCGAAGAAGATAATCCGACGGAAATCTCGACGCAAACTAAAGAAAGTATTTGCTAATAATTAAACTATCTACTTCGTATTAAACTATTTTAATTGGGTAGCTTAAGTATCATGTCTCAAGATCGATATTTAGTAATGATACATATATATATGCATTCGATTTTATGATGATCAGCTTCCTGTAGATCTTCCTGTACATCGAGAAAGCATTTTATTTACTTTTGATTAAAAAATTCAAATATACTAAAAAGTATATATAATACATAGATAACTCAATACCGATTATTTTTACTAATTAACATTTTAAATACGATTTTGCTAGGTGTACACATGAAACATATAAATTTTTTTCATTTAAAGAAATAATTGATTAATTAGTATGTGTTTATGTGTTTTATGTGTACACTAATATTAATTGAAATAAATATATTGGTCAGCAAGCTTTTAGATATAGAAATATTTACACCCAGTAATAACCTAAAAAGAATTGTCAACTTCATATTTTGTATTTGACTATGATATTTAAATTGCAAAATTAATCACTCTAACTTACTTTTCTTTGTAATCCTTAAATAATATATGTACTAGCCGTCCTCATATTCTAAAGTAGCTTTATATGTGATATGAGCTATATATACACACGTTATTGTAATATGCTTCAACCCTTTTGAAAGATTCCATCCTTGATTCTCTTATTATTTGAGTTTAATTAACATACGTATATATATGTTTAGACTTTATTAGATGGTTATAAACAAACTTTGACCATTATTAGTCACATGAAAATTATACATTAACTAACATGCTATATAGCACAACTTGATCCTAGCTTTTTTCAAGAGTGTGATCTTTTTATAGGACCTTATCTCTAATTTTCATTTCCTATGGTCAGAAATCAGAATAGGAGAATATAATTGAGAGAATAAGAAGCATAACTTCCTCATTGTTATTATATTCTTGATCTTGATGTTTATGAATAAATTTAATATATATGTTGTGCGTGTCAAAAACCTAAAAGATTTTCAGAATTGGTGGCAGAATTGCACTCAAATGGACCACCAATATATTTTCCATTATTAACAACATTATCAAACAAAATGGATGGACAATATAATGCTTTTAGTTCATACAAATCCACTTGCTAAAAAGAAAACAAACCTTTTTTCTTTCCTTCAGAACAATGGATCCTACCTAGTTTACGTACATCACTAATAAATTTATATTCAAGGATGTAGCAAAATTGTACTACTTAAGATTCTCATGCATTACAAAATAAGTATGGAGCATGGAGGAAAAAAAAAGAAAGGTATTTAGAAGATGGGGCTTGAATTTAGGTGGGACACTAACTTTCTCTCTTAAAAAGTATTTCAATATTTGATGTCAGCTTTGATTCCATATGAATATTTTATCATGAAAAATATTATTTATTCATTTAAATATATATTATATTGAGAAGTAACGTTTTTATATTATCTGTTATATGAAAGGGTACAGGAAAAGTTTGGTATACAAATTGTTTTCTTTTCCGTATTGTCCTTCATTAAATATGTAACTTATAAAAATGATTATTTTTACTATTTTCAAAAATTAAATAAAGACTATTTAAATAGAATATTAGATATGAGAGCTTATATAATACAAATGTATAGTATAGATAGATTTTATTTGAGAGATGGAAGGCCCATATTTATATATGGTGAATGCTATGGTATCTTCTGTTTTTTAGAGGATAATTTACTCTCTCTAGTGTATTAATTCATAATTAACTCAATAAATAACTTTATTTTTTATGGAATATAAGATATAAAGTGTGTATTATAAGAGAATCTTTTATATTTGTATCAATTTATAATTTTTCATTAGGTATTTATCATCTTAACTAACCTCAAATTTATTATTATTATTATTATTATTATTATTATTATTATTATCGGTAATACTATGTGTACCATTGTACGCATCTGTACACACCATTTAGCAATATGAAAAAATATAAACATTAGCACAGAAATATAAATTTTTTTGTGTTGCTAAATAGTGTGTACGGATATGTACAATAGTACACGATTAATTCTATTATTATTATTATTATTATTATTATTATTATTATTATTATTATTATATGTAATTTACGAAGAAATAAATGAATAAACACGTTAATCCCTAATAATAATAACCCCTTTAAACATGAATCGTCATTGGCAAAATATGTGATCATAGATATGATTACAATTACTACAACTAAAAACATAATCATGCTAAGCATGAAACCAACCATAACTTTGGCGTGATTCAAAACACCAAAATTTATCTATACACCTCATTTGACGCCTAGAGATGCTGACATGATTATCTACATATTATGATCATGATCTTGTCCATATGTACCATGCCAGACCTAAATCTTTATTGCTTCTTTGATCTTATTATCATTTACATTAATTTACATTGACTAGCCAAACTATTTTGCTGACCAAATTAATTGTTTCTTTAATCTTATGCTAATTTTCATTAAGCTACATTAATTTAGCCAAACTATTATGCTGACCAAATTGATTATACAATAGAGAAATGCTACGTAATTATCAATTTTAATTATCACATTAAAAGATGTTAGTTAAAATACATGTTAAACTAAAAGATATTAAGAGTGGATAATTGTAAATGATGGTCAAAATAAATTAAAATTGATAGTTATTTAGTATTTCTTTAAATAATAATATATAATTACATAAAGAAAAATTCTATTGGTTTAATGAATTAAAGCTATTTGCGTGAGCTTGGTTGTTACATTATTTAATTTTTGGACCAAGCTAAAAGAAGAAAAGAAACGACAATAATATTAGTCATTATTATTATTATTATGTGGTTAAATAATAATTTAGAAGAAGAGTGATGTGTTGGGGAAAATGGAGTTACCTTGAAAGGTACAACAATATGGAGGGGAAAAGAAAGTGCAAGAAACCTAAACTTATTATGGGGAAAAAAGGAAGGAGCAAAAAAAAAGCTAATTAAAAAAGCAAAGAAAGAAGAAAAAACCACTAAAAAGCAACAACTCCTCTCTCTTTGTGTCCAAGTCTAATAATTAAGTGTATGTAACTCATCATCATAATAAATAATATATAATCATTTTAAGAACCGCCAAAAGCAAAGACAAGTTATAAACACAAAAACATACATAATAATAACAATAACTATAATAATCCCTCTCCCTCTCCCTCTCCCTCTCTCTATCTCTCTTTGATAAAAAAGAGAGAGATTGATAGAGAAGGGAGAATTGATGATGATGAAGGGGAGGTTGTTAGGTTCTTCATGAAGATTGTTCATGTTATTGCATTGGCTTGTTGATCATCTACCTACTCTAACTTCATCTCTTTCTCTTCTTCATTCCTTTGGTGTTCATCCTCTTTCACATATAGGTATATATGCTCACATAGATTTTATTATATCTTTTTTTATTGTTGGTTTTTTCTATATATGTGTTGTGTGGATGTTTGAGTTTTTGTTAATGAATTTTATATATATAGTATGAAAATTTTTCTTATCATACTATGTTTTCTCATTTCTAATCCCATTGCAATTTGCAACAGTAAGTAGGCTTCAATTTCTGGCTTGTGCTTTTTATTTATTTATTTATTTATTAAAAAAAGGCTGTTTATGTGTACTATATAGATGCCTGCTTTGATGTTTTTAGCAAGAAAATTATTAGAAGAATAATAAATAAGAATTTGAACATTTTATTAATTAGTTCCAATTAACGTTTTCATGAACATAACTTAAAATAAACAATTATGTCGCAATGAAAATTACTTGCTTCTAGGAGAAAGAGAATTTTTACTTCTATATATATACATGACTCTTGCACCATTGGAAGTTAGAAATAAGTAGTAAAAAAATTTATAATGAAGTATGATTTATTTATTTATCTATTTTCAACATGAAGTAGAAAGAATAACTGTCAGAACGCATGCATGTAAGAAAAAACAAAAATATATTAACTTAGAGGAATCTGAGGTAATTGGTAATGCTAAAAGGTCAATTGGTTTTGTAAGAAAAGTATTATTCCTTGGAAAATAACTCTTTTACAGTTAAGCTATTGAAAAAACCTATTGGATTGAAGGATGAGTTTTTTTTTTTTTTTACATGTTTCAAAATAATAATAAAAAAAGAAGGATCAGTTCCTATATCATCCAAATTGTTCTTAAAAAAAAAAAAAGAATAAAATAAATTAAGAACATTATTAAATGGATGAGTCACACTTCATATAGTTCATACATATATGGTTGAGTTGGTTTCTGATTTCTTTTTGTCTCTTCATAGATACTAAATGGCCACTGTTATCCAATTGACTGCACTGATTCAGCATAAATACTATTAAAATATTAAAGACTTTAGAATTGATTGAATTCTTTAAGGAAAAATGTTTTATACAAATAAAAATCTAACCATCATGTATTTGCATATATTTCTACATATTATTTATATATTCTTTTAACAAATAATCCGTCATTAGAATAATCTAATATTTTTATAATAGCATAACTTTTTTATGAAAATTGTTCATACAGTAGCAGACTGTTGGTTATTAATTAGTTTTACTTTTTAATTTTTTTTAACATATAATATAATACAATCAGTTTCTAGAATCTAATCAAGTGGCCTTGGATTTTTCTTTTTTCTAATATAAATTTCGCCTTTTGAGCCTTACATGAATAACAATCATGATATCGTGAATGGAACATGCCCTCTTCCACTAAAAAGAAGGTGGAGGTTGTGAATTCAATTACATATAGGTAAGACTTTGATCAACCAAGGAATAATCTATAGATTTTTTTTCCTCTTTCATATTATTCCTCTTTCTTTCACTTTTTGGTGGTGAGTTTAAGGTTAATATCTTAGTTAAGGATACGTACATGAATTCATGCATTCATTTTAATAAAAATAATTTTTTTTATTGTGAATCAAATTTTTTGCGCTAGATTTTATTATTTTTATTCTTAAATTTTATTATTTTTATATTTCACGTGTAAGCTTATTAGGTATAAAAACACATAAATAAATACATAACATATTCAGATTTATTAATTATGTTATTAGAGAAAATGAAATTGATTAGACAAGTACCATACTTTACCATTGGTATAGGATATATCATAACGGAATTTTATTTATACGGTAGGCATACCTATAAATAAAAGTAGTGTATGGGGTATGGAATTTTCGGTCTATCATGACATGTATAAGGTAATTAATTAAATTGCATGGACCAAAAATTAAGTAAATGAATAAGTAAAATTTCTATGTCCGGTTGGACCAAAGTGGAAAAAAAAGTTATTATTATTATTATTATTATTATTATTGTTATTATTATTATTATTATTCTCTGAAGTTACGTGAAGATAAAGTCACTAACTCTTATTCCTTTAAAGTTTAAAGTTTGAACCCTCCTTTCACTAATTCCCTGTGACCATTGAAATAATGGTGTGGAACAACACAGGACATAGAAGAAGAAGAAGATCATAGTGAGGTGGAGCACAATAATTGAGTTTCTTCTTCGTTCTAAATCTTCTTTGGTGTGTGTGCGCACGCGTGTGCATGCTTTGTTGAAGAAGAGATGGAGTCCGGGGAAGGAAACAATAATAATAATAATGGTGGTTCAAACCATGGTTGTGGAGAATCAAAGGAGTTGTATTGTTCATCATGGTGGAGTCAATTCAGAAATGTATCGAATCCATGGATGGCAAGATATGTCTATGGCTTCATTTTTCTTGTTGCTAACTTGTTGGCTTGGGCTGCACGCGACGAACTCACTAGTCTTAAGGCTTTGACACAAATGAAGGGTAAGCTAAGACGATTTAGTTAGTTTATCAACTTAATTAATTAAAACTCTTTTACACCGACATCTAATCAGATGTTATCACAATTTCTTTTTTGTCTGCGTGGCAATATCTGATTGGATGCTAATGTAAAAGAGTTGAACCGCGATGACATGTAACTGAACATGTAATGCATATTGAACCTCATCACAGGGCTAAGAGGATGCAAGGTTGGGAAAGATTGTTTGGGCGCAGCTGGAGTTTTGCGTGTGAGCTTTGGCTGCTTTGTATCCTTTAATTTTTCTATGCATTATTATTAGATGTTTTTTTTATTATTTAGTATTGATTTTTGTTTGAACCTTAATGCCCTTGATAAGCTATTTTTCATGATAATGTATTGGTCAACTGCTGGGACTTCAAAATTGAAGGAAGGAAGAGATAGATGGCATTCTGGATGGTGGTTAGTGAAGATTGTTCTCTGGGTTGCCATCACTATCTTCTCATTTTACCTCCCCTCTGAGTTTATTGAAGTTTATGGTTAGTAAAATAGTCATTTAATTATTTTATAATATTAGAAGCATTTTAGGTGCTCCGGGGTATATGGTAATCCAATGATCTTAACCGTTGATTTCAGTTATAAAATAATTTTAAAACATATATAAATTAAAATGAACGATTAAGATACTGGATTACCATAAGCCATGGAGCACCTGAAATGTTTCCTATAATATTACCTTTTTTGTTATTAACCATAATGTAATTTTTTCTTTTTTCCTTTTTTTTTTGGGTTGGACAGGGCAGGTTGCACATTTTGGAGCAGGGTATAGTTTATAGTTTATGCCACTGATTTTGATTTGACCAAATCAGTAATATTATTACAAGCAATGATATGTGATTGATTGGTTTAAGGTGTTTGTGTCATCAGGGTTTTCCTCCTAATTCAATTGATAAGCATAATCAGCTTCATTAGATGGTTGAATGATTACTTCATCACAGAAAAATATGCAGAAAGATGGTAAGTAAGATTATATTCCCTCTGTTAATTTGTTATACATAGTTCATTTGAATGATGATGATGAACAAATACAGCCAAATCCAAGTGATGTTATTTGCAACAAGTGCATATTTAATATGTTTGGTGGGGGTGATATTGATGTATATATGGTATGCACCACAACCATCTTGCCTCCTCAACCTTTTCTTCATTACTTGGACTTTGGTACTTCTTCAGGTCATGACAAGTGTATCACTCCACCCAAAAGTAAGTTTTTTTTTTTTCAGCTTATTCGATACAAACATAAATAGTAAAGACACGTATTTTATTAAAAGAATGTGTGAGTTCATATCTATATTTTATTTTAATTTTTATAAGATATAAATGATAAAATCTATATTATAAAAAAATCTTTCATATCAACTTATATTGGTACCAAATAATTTCCCTAGCTATTATGATTTTTTTCTTCTTAAAAATCTCATAATTTTCTTTGGAATTTTCTTCCAATAGGTGAACGGTGGTATCCTTAGTCCAGGGTTGATGGGGCTTTATGTTGTCTTCCTTTGCTGGAGCGCAGTCAGAAGGTAGGGTCATAAAATCTTTGCCTTTACTTTTTTTCTTTTTTTTCACCATGAAATATTTACTTATTTAGAGTTTTATTTTGATGCTTAAATAATACATAAAATATTTTATACATTAAGTTATATCAATCATTTTATACTATTATTGGCGAGATGAATATAAAAAGAAAAGGTATAGGTAACTAATAATTTTTTAATTAATAAATCACTAAAAAAAAATCAATTAATAAAAAATTAAACATTTGTAATCACTATCTAACGTCCACAATAAAAATCATAAAACATCCGAAACCTAAAATAATCATCAGCTAAACTTTGTAATTTGTTAGACAGAACATCTGAAATCTAAAAAGATAGAACAACTTTGTTGGTTTAATCTCTAGCACCGTTGAAAATCTAATCCATATATTTATCATCGCTCTGAGCTTCGGAATGTCTGTGCATGCAGCGAACCGGCCGGAAACAGCTGCGTTGCGAAGGCCGGCTATGTATACGAAACAGATTGGCAAAGCATCATTGTAAGAAAAATCTACTTTCATGTTCAACTGAGATTTGGGCCTCAATTAGTTGGAATTGTTATAATTGTTTATATATGCTTATTATGATTCTTTTTATTGTTGGTTGACATTAGATTGTGATTTCTTTTTTCTTTTGGCAGAGCTTTGTTGTTGCAATCCTAGCCATTGTTATTGCAACATTTTCAACAGGAATAGATTCCAAGTGCTTTCAGGTTAGCTCTAGAATATGAATTGTATTCAACTTGAACATTAGGTGGTACCTTTTAGTTACTATATCTTGATATAGATAAGACAGAGAAAGAAAAACACAAGAATCTAAAGACAATTTTTAAGCTAATTTCTTTACTTGTAAAAAGAAAGAATACAAAAAACATAACTGACAGAGTCTTGCAGTTCAGGAAGGAAGATGCAGCTGCAGAAGAACAAGAAGATGATGTTCCATATGGTTATGGCTTCTTCCATTTTGTTTTTGCCACGGGAGCAATGTACTTTGCAATGCTACTCATTGGTTGGAACAGTCACCACTCTATGAAAAAGTATGTGATTCAATCCTAACAATAGTTTCATAGTATGTTTATGTACATTATTAGATTTCTTGTTTATGTGAAGAGTAAAATAAATTTTGTGAAAACTATTAAGTTTCAATAATGGGTATTTTGTTGTTGATTCAGATGGACAATTGATGTGGGTTGGACAAGTGCCTATGTCAGAATAGTAAATGAATGGTTGGCAGTCTGTGTTTATTGTAAGCTCCCACTTTCTAATTTCCATTAATTTTATGTAACAGTTTTTATGTGGAATTTCTTTATCAAAATTCAAAAGGGCAATGCAACTAATTACTAACTTTGCTAGCTTTTTATGTATGATTTGATTTGATTTGACAGTGTGGATGCTATTGGCTCCAATCATAAGGAAAAGCAGACAAAGTGATTCTACTTGAAAGCATCCCTTTTATTATATGGATTCTTAGATTTGATATTGTGAAGACCAAGATCTTCAAATTGACCTATATACATATATAGTAGACTCCTCCAGCTGCTGCTCTTTCTCCTCAGGTCTCAGTCTCACGTAGGAAGCAAAAACAAACAACAATTGCAACTGCTACAACATGGAAAATTATCAGTCACAAGTGGTTCTGGCAAACACACACACACACAAATAGATAGTTCTCTGTTCACTGCGTTCAGTGGATGGAACAAAGAAATGCACCACATTTTTTAACTTGTTTCATCATGTATTATGGAGCATATCCTAAAATCCTTGGTGTGTTCTCTTCAGAAATTTCATTCAAAATTTGCCAATCTGTCAGTTTTTTTTTTTTTGGTATTAATCTGTCAGTTCATTATTTAGTATTTACCATTAAAATGAAAGATGGATTAGTAAGTAATCTTGCGCTGCAGTCCCAAAAGCCGAAAACAATAATATTGACAAAAGGTGGTTTACTGATAACATTTTAGTTAAGATTTCAAACAAATATTGACAAAGCACCTCCTGTTATTCAATATTGACATATAGAAGATTTAAATATTTTTTGTATGATTTGAGCCCTTCATTTTTCAAAGAAACAAAAGAATGAGCAAATTTTGTTAATTTATCTGAGGTAAAACCTATTCAATGTTAAATGCATATACCGCATGAAGTGAGATAGAAAATTAATTCAACCGCTGGAAGGCACTACCCAGAGAAAAAAAAATCGATAAATTATTAAATTTTTCAATTCTTCATGGGAAAAATTACAACCATAAGAGCTCAAAACAATAAAGTGTAGCTTAAAAAGAAAAAAAAAAACAAAACAAAAACAACCACCACCAAAGACTTAGAAGAACTCAACAACATACTCTAATACTCAAAAGTCACAAGCACTCTCATAAAATGCCACAGCTCTATTCCAAAGCTTGTCTAAAGATCTATGAGAAACTGTGAGATGAGATCCTCTTGACAGTTAACATTCAGGTTTTGGGTCAATAATTTCAGCAAACAGATTGTTTGACATAGAACTAGAATTTGGCTATACTAACAGACGAGTTTATGTACTTCACAGAAAGA
>JASCZI010181276.1:107033-127585 GCA_036250425.1 Stylosanthes scabra | reverse complement strand
TTAAAAAAAAAAAAAAAAAAAAAAAAAAAAAAAAAAAACTATGATATACTAATAAGCACACCACTACCCAATCGACACAACAATCTTAATTAAATGAACACATGAGTCCACCCGTCACCCAAAAAATAATTGTCTCTACTAAGGGTTTTTATGCACCCACTTCAGACTCTTCTCTTTTGGGGTACAATATTTTTCAGCTCTTGTAACTCGTTCCTCTAGCACCCCCACTTCGAACGAAGGCCTTGTCTCTTTACCTTTTCTATAGTAACAATCTGGCTGAGTAACGAACAGTTGACTTTGACCAGGGTTTACCACAAATCTCTCATAATGTGAACGTCTATCACTTTGACTAACAATAGAAAAACTCATCCAAATTTGTACAGTGAGCAACAAGTTGATGCTTGATTTTACAGGTTGAAGACACACTTTCACATCAGCCGAATGGGTTCCCACCTGCAGGGAAGGCATTAGGGGCAGGAGTGGTGGAGAACGAATTAGTTAGCTGCTGTTCTGGATTTGACAAGCCGAAAACAGCTCCTCCAGCTCCAAAACTACTAGCTTCTGGCCTACACATTCAGTTAAAAATTTCCAAGTAGTTATACTATGCTGACAAAAAGTGCCCAAAGGAAAAATCATTTCACAAAATAGGAAGCTCACGGGTAATTGCACCTAATAGCTGCAAAATCAATCTATGTTTGGTTTTATACGAATAAAAGGTTAACTATATCATTGAACTTCATCCCACATTTAGGATGTTAATTGAAGGATTACACCCAAAAGATGAGCTTCCAAGGGTATATAATGTTGTAAACAAGCTAACCCTATAACAACAAATTGAAGAAGCTCATTACAAATTCATAGTCAGAAAATAGTTACCTTGGCATTGCCATGTTAGGTGGTGGCATTTGTTGTACCATGTAAGTCCCTGAAATTTTCAGATGGTTCAGGATCAAGACAGTAGAATAATGATAAAGCCAAAGGCCTTTAGCATAAAATATTTTATTGACGAAGGAATAGAAGGATAACTATACTTGGTCCCATAGCTGATGGATGAGTTTGTGCTTGTCCAGGCAGGACAGATACATATGATGATGACGGGGTTGGAGTCCAGGTATGAGATGGATTACCCAGGCTTGAAGGATGAATTGCTCCTGAAGGTGGCATACTGGGCAGAGCACCATGCAAAGATGACATGGAAGGAAACTGCATCAAGAAAAAACAAAATAGAATATCACCAAAGATGATAAACTATTTTAATCCTAAAAGAAACTTAAAAGGTAATAATACTATGAATTAATTGATGATTTGAAACATCAGAAAATCAGCATCTTATCATACTTCACTATTCCAGATTTCAGCGACACAATAGAAAAACAATGAGCAATTTTCTACCATTTACTGAACATCCATTATTCTTAGAGTAAACATCAAATTTGGGAAAAAGATTCTCTAAAGCGAGGAGATTGGTAAAGTGAGAAAAGTGAGAAGCTAACCCCTGTTGAATTTGTCATTTCCATCATATGGGTCCCACTATCTTAAAAGTGATTAAATACTTACTTTCTCACTTTACCAATCTCTTCACCTTAGAGGAGCTTGATCCCAAATTTGTCGTCTGCGTATGAGTCAAATTGGTCAAATTTTCATTGAATCATATTGGTCCCAACACATCTTCTATTTTCAAGCCACTTGACCCATGTTGATTTGGATTGTTAAGGTTCAACATGCAACAAGCAGTGTGAAGACAAGAGATGGCTTAGAGACTAACATGATACACGTTACATAATTTAGGGGTCACAATATGATTCAATAGAAACTTGAGGGACCAATTTGACTCTCATGTAAAATTTAAAGGAGCAATTCGAGCATTAACTTATTATTCTTATTAATAGATATGGTTTGGCTAAAGTGCAAGATGCACACTTCAGTTATTAATGTATATAGTTCAGTAACTAGATAAAAATTATATTAAAAAACAAAAACAAACAAACAAATAGAAACTTGAGTTCATCACTTGTACAAAATCAAATACACATTATACCATACCATTTATTTCCCGAAATATGCACTTTAGAAGAGTGAAATCCCCATTAGAAATTGTGAATATTATGGTTTAATACAATATTCATGCACGACCCACCAAATTTTAACTTTGGAAAACCACGAAACACGAACTATTATTGGCAACACAGAATTATTTATAGTTGAAACCAATGAAAGTCACATACAGTTGGAGCTTGAACTTGGGGAGATTCACCGCCAGCATCAAATGGATTGACAGATTTTGATTGCTGCGGAAAACTTGGCATAGGCTGTTACAGGGAGCAGACATTATATTAGAGAAATGCATCAAGGTTTTGTACTAGCCAAAGACTAAGATAATCTTGTAATAGTACCACCATGTTATTATATTGCATTGAGATACCCATGCCACGGGGAAGACCCATGCCATGGGGAAGACCCATTTGCCAACCAGGAACCGGTGCAGGGTAGGATGGGTATTTTATAGTGAATAGATCCTGCATGAATCACAAAAAAACTGTAAGACAAACAAATACATATTTGCAAGCAATCATACACATTTAGTAGATGATTACAAGGTAAAACTAAGCTGCAGGGAATACCTCAGGAAGTTCTTGTCTTCCACTTGGTTTCACTTCAGTGGAAGGTTGTGAAACAACACTGGTTGTATTGGCAGGCTTTGTAGCATCATGGGATGCATGTGGGATTGCTGTATTTGGATGCCCTTGAACTGTAGGTACAGAAGATATATTCCATGGCTGCATGTTTTCAATGAAAGGTTGAACAAATAGTAAACCTTAAATTCACAAGTAGAACAACTGAAAAAACTACTCCATTAGCCAAACCTGATTGTTTACAGCTCCACCTACAGGTGGTGTAAATGGTTGAGTGGACTGAGTAGCATTAGCTTGGAACAATGGTTGCTGATGCTGCATATTAGCCCACTGTCCTGCATTACTAGGAGGCGGTGCTGTTGCCGGTCCAGTAGAAGGTCCTGAAGAACCACTCTGTGGGAAAGCTGAGAAACCGCCGACACTTGCAGGTGTTGTCACATCAAGCGCAGGAATGGCTGTTGCAACATATGGACCAGCTTGAACTCCAGAAACATGAGCAGGTAAAGAAGCTGGCACTGACAATTGGGACAACACAGATTCAAGTGGATTTACATTCACCGGGCTTGGATTTGAATTTTCTGTAGCTTGAGGAGCAACATCAAAAGAGGCCCAATTATCAGCCCTGGGATTTTCTGGCTGCATAACAGGTTGAGGAACAGTAGTTTGTTGGGCAGGAGAAATCGCTGGAGCAACAGGAGGTTCAGGATCAGCATCGAAATCAATAAGGCTCTTTGTAATCTCAGGCTTAACATCCACTGGATTCCCATTGCTGGACGCCAAGCTACTGGAAGATGCGGTTCTCTGAAATTATGAGAAGTATTACTATATGAAAACATGCATAGTAGTCAAATACTTACTAAACTAAAGGAGACAAAAGGACAGGTCTGTCAAACCATACATACTTGCAAAAAGAAACAGAGCCACATCACATAGAAAAATAAGAATCCAGGTTAACAGTTAACATTCACGCTAATTATATTATGATTCGTTATTGGATGCTTACACAGGAATGCTTGAAATAGTGATAGTAATAAATCCACCAGCGAAGTAAAAGACATTATGTCAAATAAAGTAACACCTTAATGAAATTATAGTATAAATAAATAAACATCAAAATTAACAGAGAAAGCATAGAGAACTTGCTATAGCATATAAGTATGTGGCTTTGTTGTAAGCGGACCTACCAATCAATGATAATAAATGAACACCGAAAAGACTCCACGCTGAAGTCAGGTCATAAAGCATCAAGATGAAAACACAAATGACTAAATTATACACAACACCAATGATATTTGACAGAAATTTCACCTGTGTCAATGCAGAGCCATCTGCAGCTCTTCCACTGTTTGGTTTGGGTGGTTCACTTATCCGAAGAGGTACTACATTTTCTCCCAATATCTCTCTAACAGGCCGGACCACAGGTGGACTGGAAGAACCAACATCTCTGGCTCGATCAGGAGATTGACTTTCTACCTTATAATCCCCATCAGATACTCTACGATCTTCACGTCGCCAATCATTGACTATTGGAGGACGACCAGGACTTCTCCCATAGTCACCATATTGCCTACTTTCTTGATCATATCCAGGACTTCTTCCACCTGAACTAGACCTGTCACTATAACGACGTTCATATGTTTCCTCAT
Organism: Stylosanthes scabra; assembly: GCA_036250425.1. Lineage (NCBI taxonomy): Eukaryota > Viridiplantae > Streptophyta > Magnoliopsida > Fabales > Fabaceae > Stylosanthes > Stylosanthes scabra. Next base: position 123,306 of record JASCZI010181276.1, on the reverse strand, counting down.
ACGGGGGGCTTCTAGACCCTCCTTGATACATATCATTGTCACCCTGTATTACATACAACACATAATAGAGTTAGATCCAAGCAATCCTAACTGCCAAATAGGGTACTAGAAACAGTGAACAACTTATGACCTTTCCTCTTGGTGGTTTGTCATTAGCCCTCTCTCCAGTAAATCTTCTATCCACATAAACATGCTTAATAAAGTCCCGGAGCCGATCAACATTACTAGCGCCAAATATGTCAAATTGTCAATCAGAATAAATGAAACCCTGCAATTATACATAACAGCATACAAGCAAGTAGTTACCTGCTATCAGGGAAAGAATTACGTTGTGCATCCCATTCTTTAAAATAAATTTCTTTTGCACGCTGCAGATTTAAATAGATCAGAAGTCAAGTTGAGACATATACAACATTAGTAAGACATTACAGAGATCTCTAGCATTATTATAGCGCAAACAGGTATCTTTACCTGATTTCCCCCTGCTTGAAGAGCATTAACTTCTTGGGAAGTAAATTTAGCCATTGAAATTGATTTAACCCTGTGGGTGAATTCCCGGCTGCAAATTAACACAAAAACAAAGTTAACTAGCAGAGAAAAGCATGCATCAGAATGGAACCCTATTGTTCTGTAGTACAGCATAATATACTTTAAAACAAATTTCAGTTTTATAAACACATACAAGAGAGAGATAGAGAGAGCATGCACATTGTTAAGGTGTATTTTTTTTGCATGTATACAGTTTTATGAACTCCGTGTCCAAACCATTAGAGATAATACCACAACAACACAAATAAGGTACACATTTTCAGTAAAAAAATTAGTCAAGTTTCATTGAAGAGTAGAAATCATGAGCAAACCACATCGAAAGCATGTAAACAAAAATCAAATAGGATTAGGTCCACTAAAATAGTAGAGAAATGGCCTAGGCAAAGTTAACATGAGGACTTACTGTATTCCACTACAGTTTGTGCAAACAAATGTCCAGAAATTTGTGCAGACATATTGTGGTCCCTTCCAGAAAAGAAAAAGAAGATAAAATTAATGTTATACATCTGTAATGATATCACATGCAATAATTTCCTTTCAGATAATGTGTTAAGAATACTTTAAAACGTTATAGATCAGCAAAACCTAAATTGAAGACTACTAATTAATTATCAAGATGGCTACAAAAGAATTAACATGAGTCTTGATATCAAATATTCCAGTTTTTGCATGGAATTGGAATCTAGACAAGTATCAGTAGCTAATGGATTATGTTATCATCCTTGCACATTTTCACTTTTTGTAGTCAACACTCAACAGGCTACAGCAATACCAGTGACAACAGATACTCGCAAAAAAGTTCTGTTTGCCTAGGATGAAATTGAGGTTAATATACAATCTATCCGTTTAATTTGGTCAATTGTAAACTAGCAAATTTTAAAGAGGTAGGTTGTGTTGTGTTTGGCAATAAACAGGCAATATGAAAGTTTGTCAAATCCTTATGGCGTGGATCATAGATCACAGATGGTATATTATGTAATCTATCATTTTCCTGATACTGAAATGGCCAGTTGCATGCACAATTAGAACAAGTGCAATCCAAAATTTAAAACAAAAAAATCCTTTGCATTAAGAACTAGAGATTATGTTATTAATCAACTAAAACATCACATTAAGGAAAAGTGAAAAACTATATACTTAATTCGTTACTATAACTTTTCAGCCACCTAACTCTTCAATGAATGATCCACTGATTTGCACACGCCATAAACAAGCAAAATCACACAATATTATGAGGGGGTTTGGTAAAAATTATTGGAGAGGCGCTTGAGCTTTTTAAAAGCATGAGTTAACACTTTGTGACTGGTAAAACAAAATGTTCATGTGTCTATGATTTTTGGCTTTTAAAAGTTAGATGTGTTTCAGAAAGCACATATGGAAATACTTTTCACAGCTGAAACATCTCATATAACCCTATATATTAATAAATGAATATCCGAACTTATTCTTACTCTATTATATTTGTCTATTATAGTCATATTAAAATTTGAACGCAATTTCACTTGTTAGTTGTAGCCTGTGTTTATTGAAAGCCACTCTTATCTTATTTTACCAAAGATAGCTGCTGGAACTTTTGAGAAATCACCTTTAAAAATCCAAAAAAAAATAGGCAACGTTGAAAAGTACAAGCCATTACATTTCATTAGATTAAACAACTTCTCTTGCTGCAAAGAACTACTCAATTTCATTCTTAGTTCCTACTTTCTCCTAAGCAATAACCACTCAAATTCACTCTTGCATAAGCATAATTACTACATAGCTAACCTGAATCTACCATGAAATGAGGGTAAGGTGCATCAATTTTTCACAGTATGAACAACAGAAAATTCAAAATTCACTACTACGTAGAACTTATTGGAGCTCTTACCAAGCTGTTGCAGTTAATGCATCTTCGATTAGGTTCAAGCTTAAGAAGACCGCGAATTACCCGCTCGTTCTTCTCATCTTCCTTCAGCCTACTCGCCATCACCGATTCCTGCAACCTCTCAAACCTGTCAGTAACAGTCAAACACCAAGTCAAAGCCGATTCCAAACAGAAAACAATTCTCTCAAAAAACGAACCGTAATCTTCGTCAAATTCAGTTCAAATTCACAAAGACTAGTACATCAATTTCGGAAGCGAAGAAGAAACGTGAAGAGGTAAGAGCAGATCTGAGAGAGAAGGTTGAAATGAAAAACCCTAGGGAGTTGAAGTTGAAGGAAATGGAGAACTCACCGGAATCGAATTTCAGGAATCGGTTTCAGAGATCGAAAAGAAAAATAGAAAGAGAAAAGAGATCGAAATTATACAAATTAGATTAAGAGTGAGAGACGAAGATGAATGTTTCTTAATTGGCAGTGTAGAGTTGTAATGACGGCTTTGTACAGCTCATAGAGGTTTTAGCCAACAAATTTTCTGCTTTTCTTTTTTTAATTACTATGTTTAATGTTTAATAATTAATTAAATATTTTAATGAATATTTTAAGTTTAACTCTGGCCTCCCTTTTTTTCTTCTTCTTGGTCGTTTAAGTCTTTTTAGTTTACGGTGATGAATGATGATGATGAAGCACGAGGTGTTCTGTACTATTATTATGTGAAAAATTTGGTGGGTTGGATCGGGCTTAAACATGAATTTCTAATGAATATTTATAGAGAAAATGTTAATATTAGAGATAATTGAGAAGTGAATATTATTTTTTTTTATCATTCATTATTTTTTTAATTATATTCATTGGCTCTTTATTGGTTTCTAACGTTGACTCACAAGACTTTCTCTATTTATATTTATAACGACTAAATTTTAATTAAAGTAAAATTACAAATTTAAGATTTAAGAGTGTTTAATTTTGAAATAATTTTCAATCAATTAATATTGGTGTACACATAAAACACACAAACGCATCCTAATTAATCATTCTTTCAAGTAAAAAAGGTTTATCTGTTTCATGTATTTATGTGTACACCTATCAAAACCAATTTTTAATGTATTCTCTAAAGTTTCACCCTTCTATTAAAATAGTCCATATAAAATTTATTTAACTCTATTTAGTTCATAAATTTAGAAATGCATCTCACTTTAATTTCTAAAACAACATTTACTCATGTATTAATACAATTAATATTGGTGTACATATAAAACACACAAACACATCCTAATTAATCACTCCTTTAAGTGAGAAAGATTTATGTGTTTCATGTATTTTATGTATACACCTAGCAAAACCGATGTTAATATTATGTTAATATAGATAATTCACTATCACAATATATACTAAAAATGATATTATTTTATGAATAGCGATTAAATTATATTGAAATAACGTTGTTTTTATATGTATTTAAAGTGAAAATTTCTTAATAAATATTTTTTGGAATTACATTATTTCAATTCAATTTGAGAAGCAATCATTAAAAAGCATCGTTTTAGGTATCTATTGTAAGAGCTATTTATCTATATTGGTATAATATTAATATACGAGTGATAAAAATTGTTTTAGAGTGAAATATATCTTTAAATTTAAGAGACTAAATAGAATAATTTTAGGATTATCTTAATAAAAAATAATAAAATTTTAGGATCAAATTAAGAATTGACTTCAAATATGGTCAAGGGAAAATAGCTTGTTATAGACTTAAAAATATTTATTTGAACATTATACGTTTAACTTATTTGGTTATTTAGACTTTGTAGGCGGCTACTAAAAAAAAAACTAATAATAAAATAAAAGAATAGATCCTGAACCAAGCATGACATGAGTCCTATAAAAAACCAGATAGAAGGGGCATCTAAATTTGAAATTATAAATTATCAAAAATATTATATAAACATTAAAAAAGATTATATATATATATATATATATATATATATATATATATATTTATGTATATTTAATATATATATTATATTAATAATTATTTATTAGTTGAATTTTTATACAAACGAGTTCATTAAAATATATATACGTATACATTTGAAAAAGTCATATCAATTTTTTAGATTTTTTGTATCACTTTTACATGGACATGATGTACCTTTTTTTTTGTTAATAAGCTGATTTTTCTTCTTTTCAACAAAATATGTGTTGGAATTCAAATTTGCATTCTCAATTTTTTTCAAAAGATTAAATGACTTCTATTCGTGGTCCAATAATATAAATATCACTGTTTAATAATCTATTAATCTATGTTCACATGCAAAAAAAAAAAAAAAAAGAGACATAAGCCAAAACAAAACAAACCTCAAAACTCATTTTTCTATGTGAATCAGAAGTTTGTTATAAGTTTAAGTTATAACAAAAAAAACACGTTACACACAAAACAAGTGTTTCCATTTTTCCTAATTAATTAATCTTTTTTAATATATTTAACACATTCATAAAATATTTATAATATTAAGTTGACTACATATGTTTTTTTTTTTTTTTCCATCCAGATCGGTCAAGTATAGACAACGTTGTCATGCTCATTAGTAGTTTGAAGTTTGAACTTTGAAGCAATGGGATCAATTAAACCCATGATGGAAGATGCAATCACAATTTTATGAGTTGTATTAGTGAAACATTTTGTGATAGCATCTGGATTATTCTGACGACAATAAGAAGTAATATTCTTTTCAACAATAATATAAATTTAATTCTAAAATTTAAATTGTTGATTATGTATATTTAATCATTTAAGGGTAATTTTATTTATTTATAGACGATTTAGTACACTATCAAATTAAAATTCAAGATTAATTTATCATATTTTCCCGGTAATTAACCTATGAGATTATTATAATTATTTTGAAACAGATAAATTAGAATTTTATGTTGATGCAAATGTGAATTTGAATTTCATACACCAGTGAAAGAATATTATTAGTATAAGATAATTTCAACATTCCTAATAAATATTCTATGTTTGAGGATTGCTTGTCATTTGATCCTTTATATTTTTATAAATAAAGAAATAGTTAAATGAATTTTTTTATGCATTATCAATTTTATAAAGAAGTCATCAACTACATGAACATTATTAAAAGTATAAACGTATAAATTTTTATATAAAAACACTAGTTTGTCATTTTTGTTAAATAGTAATATAGACATATTTATTTAAAATTCTCGATAAGCCACTTTATTTTTCATTTTAGTTAGGAATGAAATGGTAAGTTTTTTGAAATATTAATTATTTTTTTGAAATAATATTAAAAAAATGTGCCCACTAGAGTTGTGACTGTGCTCTGCTAGAGCTTTGGAAGTAATCCTATTTTTCCAAATTCTTGTGATCAATTGATCCACCTTCACCACTTTGACAATGACATCCTCTGTTGCTCCTAATGAGAGTATCACTATAGTTCCTGATGCTGAGGAAGATTCTGTCATTGTGCTGGACAGTTCTGATATTCAAGCGGGCATTGAAAAATGCTCAAAGAGTCTTATTGGACGCATTCTTGCTGATTATTCCTTCTCTGCAGGGATACTTGAGACAGCACTGAATGCCATTTGGCGACAGCCTGAAGGTTTTAAGGTTACAGATCGAGGAAGAAACATTTTCCAATTCTTTTTTCCTGATGAGAAAGACGTGCTCAGGATTGAAAGATGAGGTCCCTGACTCTTCAAGAATTATATCCTGAATTTACATAGATGGAAGGAGGGTGAACTGCTCGATGATGCAAACTTCATCCACGTTCCTCTGTGGATCCAATTCTGGGGGCTGCCAGAACATTTCAAGACAAAGGAGCTTGGTCACAAACTCGGTTCTTCCTTTGGTGAGGTCTTGGAGACTAATCTCTTCTCTGTAAAAGGTAAAGAAAATAGCATAGTTAAGGCTCGAGTTAACCTGAATATCACTAAACCTTTGCGTAGATTTATTAAGATTTCAGGTCCTGATCATAAAGTACTGGAGGTGGCAGTCAAATATGAGCGAATTGCCAGTTTCTGCCACTATTACGGTCATATTGGACATGAAATTCGGAATTGCAGCTTCCACATTGATCATTCTATTAAGGGAGAGGTACGAGAAGAGAAATGGGGAGATTGGCTAAGATCGGATCAGGGTGGCCGAAGAGAGACTCTGTCCAAAGAAAATTCTAATCATAATTCCTCTATGGAATTTTCTCAGCAACCAGTTGCAAAAAAACCTATTCCAGTCAATCTAATCAAGGATCTAGCCAACTTATCAGTGGTATCCAAGGCAGTCCCAACAAGAGAAGAAAAAGAAGTCACAAGTGAGCCTAAAACTAACAAGCCTCCTTTGTCAGAATCAAATGCAGTTAATCAGCAAAAGTAAAGTACCTTGTTATTGGTAGGCAATAATCTCCAGAGTCTGACAACTGATATCTTTGTCTTTTATTCCACTCAGTCTTGTTCTCAAAGCTCCTCTAAGAGACAATTCCTGAAACAGAAAGCCAGGAAGAAGTATGTCAGAGTTACAGGAGTTAAAAGAAATGCCCAAGAAAATAAAGAGAATCAGGAACAGAAAAGAAGATGCTCAGAGGAAAACATTAATGCTGTAGAGGGAGAGGATGCCACCCCAGAATGGGCACCCAAGTACCCATAAATTTAATGATGTGGAACTGTCGGGGTATGGGGAACCCCTGACGGTTCACAACATCCAAGAGATCTGTCGATCTCGTTCCCCCGAGATGATGTTTCTATGTGAAACCAAGAATGTCTCCTCGAAAGTGATGGCTCATTGTTCTAAGTTTGGTTTCACTTCGTTTCATTGTGTTGATCCTAATGGTCTATCGGGTGGCCTAGTGCTGGCGTGGAAGGATACATCAGAAATTTCCATCATTTCCTCCGAGGAGTTCTTTATTCTCTTTACATGGAAAGATATGGCTACTCAGCGGAGTTGGAGGGTTGCTGCAGTTTACTTGGACACTCAAGAATCTATGAGATTGGAACAATTCTCTAGAATTCTTTCTTTTCAAGAGAGTTCCCATGAATACTTTTTAGTGATTGGAGATTTCAATTCAATCAGTGCTCACCATGAGAAGGTAGGGGGCCGAATGAAGCCTCACTCTGCTATTGATGCTTTCAATAATTTCATTAATCTTGGCAACTTGGTTGATCTGGGGTATCAAGGAGATAAATTTACATGGTGTAACAGGCAGTTCGATGCTAACTTAATAAGAAAACGGCTTGATCGTTGCTTGGCTAATCTAGCTTTTAGGATTGACTATCCTAGAGCTTCTATTCTTCACCTAGATGATATGGGTTCTAATCACCGTCCACTCTTCCTACTCTCTGACACAGGGTTCACCAAACCAAAGCGCTTGTTTAGATTCCAGGAGAGGTGGTGTGAAATTGAGGAGGTTGGCCGGCTAGTTCAATAATGTTGGCTAACTCCAGTACAAGGCTCACCGTTGTTTAGATTCTCCAGTAAACTAAAGGCTTGTCGACATACTCTAGTTGAATGGCAAAGGACAGGTTCAAGCAGCACTCAAAGAAACATCCAGAGGTGAATTGGCAATTGAAAAACAGAAAGGCACAGAAGCTGATCAAGTCCTAATTATGCGCAAGGAGGAAGAATTAGTTGAAGCTTACCTTAATGAGGAGAGATTCTGGAAGGAAAAATCAAGAATTAAATGGTTGCAATACAGGGATCAAAATTCTAAATTCTTTCATGCTGCCTTCCAAACCAGAAATCGGAAAAATCAGATTCACAAATTGGTGGATAATTCAGGCACTGTTCATACCTCCTCTGAAGGAATAGCCCAAACAGCGATCTCTTTTTTTAAGGACCTATTTACTACTTCTCAGCCTATTCCAGCTGCTGATTTTCTAAGAGATTTGCCTATGAAGATTGATGAGGCAACTAACTTGAGATTGATCAGTCATATTTCAGAGGAAGAGATTAAGAAGGCTACATTCTCTATCAATTCTTTTGCAGCTCCAGGAGAAGACGGATTCACAACTAAGTTCTACCAATTCTTTTGGGATCTTATTAAGTGTGATCTTATTCCAACCGTTATTAGTTTCTTTGCAGGTAGCAGAATGCTAAAAACTCTAAATCACACTCAAATTTGTTTGATTCCTAAGGTTCAGAATACAGATTCTATGGGCTCTATGTGTCCAATCAGTTTGAGTTCAGTTTTTTACAAGATCATATCCAAGATACTGGTTCATCGTTTGCAAGGATCTCTGGATAAGATTATCTCTGTGAATCAGAGTGCATTCATTAAGGGTCGCCTCATAAGTGACAACATCCTCATTGCTCATGAACTCATGCACTTTCTAAAGCACAAGAATTACAGCTCCCAAGAATTGGCTATAAAGTGGATATGAGTAAGGCTTATGATCGGGTGGAATGGTCTTTTGTGTGGGAAATCATGGAAAGGTTAGGATTCTGCAGAACTTGGATAGGGTGGATGCAGTAGTGTGTTACTATGGTATCCTACTCTCTTCTGATTAATGGGCAATCTCATGGCTATTTCTCTCCGTCTAGGGGCTTACGTCAGGGTGACCCTCTCTCTCCATTTCTTTTTCTTCTCTGTGCTGAAGGGCTCTCTTACCTATTGCATAAGGGGGAAATCTCTCATTCTTTTTCGAGTATTAGGCTGAACCCCCGTTGTCCCACAATTAGCCATCTTTTCTTTGTTGATGACTTCATTTTCTTCTGTAAAGTCAACACTGCTGAATGCCTTCAACTTTCATCTATCCTAACCACATACAGCTCTCTTAGTAGACAAACCCTCAATCTCTCCAAATCAAGCTTATTCTTTAGTAAGAATACTGATCCCTCTACTCGTTACTCTTTATCCCAACTACTTCATATTCCCCACACAGGCTCTCAGGACAAGTATCTAGGTCTACCGGCTGTCATCCCTAGATCTAAGAAGGCTACTTTCAACTACATCAAGGACAGAGTGCAGAAGAAGCTTCAACTATGGAAACGGTCTATGTTTTCACCTAGTGGAAGAGAAGTTCTCATTAAAGCAGTTGTCACTGATGTCCCTCTTTACACCCTCTCCTGTTTCAAGTTACCGGAATCTTTGTTAGATGATATTCACCGAATGATGTTAAACTTTTGGTGGCGGCAGAGAGGGGGAGAAAGAAAGCTTCATTGGGTTAGTTGGGACATTCTTTGCAGAGATAAGCAGCAAGGGGGTCTAGGTTTTAATGACCTCAAGGCCTTTAATTTAGCTATGCTAGCCAAATAGAGCTGAAGGATACTCTCAAGGCCTAATTCACTTTTCTCAAGGATGCTCAAAGGCATATACTTTCACCACACAGATTTTTCTAAAGTTGTTACTGGTAACCGCCCTCTTGGGGATGGAGAAGCCTCCTTAAAGGTCGTAAGGTGCTGGAAAAAGGTCTACTATGGAGAGTGGGCAGTGGTTCTACTATTAACATTTTTTAGGACTCTTGGCTGAAGAAATTTAATCCTATTTCGTTATTCCAACAGCGAAATCCACATTCACAGCTACAATGGGTCTATCAATTAATGGATACCAACCAACAGTGGAACACAGAGCTAATAAGAAACAATTTCATTCCTAACATAGCCACTGAAATTCTACAAACTAAAATTGAAGTTGGCAGAGATGATTTTGTTACCTGGTCACCGGAGAAACGTGGAAGCTACACCGTCGCCTCAGGCTATAAGATTGCCTTCCAATTATTCCACCCACCAATCTCTCACCTTCCTCCTCAATGCAGTGAAAAACGCCTCTGGAAACACCTTTGGGACCTTCGATGCACTCCAAAGGTGAAGGTCTTTCTATGGAAGGCGCTTCAAAATGGTCTTCCGGTTCGTACTCGCCTCAATCGCAGAATTCCGTCGGTCATTGATATCTGTCCTCGATGCAACAACACAGGAGAATTGGTTCTTCACTGCTTGACCCAATGTCCCTTTGCTGAGGAAGTGTGGCGAAAATCGGAGATTCAAGCAGCTACTAACTCAATAACCACCGATGTGTTCTGGACATGGTGGCTTGGCGTTATGGATGAGCTAAAAAGACAACAACAGTGGCGGCACAGATCAAGTATGGTGGCATGCACTCTATGGAAGCTTTGGACACAGAGGAATCTGCGCATCTTTGAACGAGTAGCAAGCTCACCGGAGTCTGTTCTTGTTGCAGCCATGGATTTGGTGAGGGAGTACCACCGGCACCACCCACAGTGAAGAAGCCCCAACTTTTCCCTTTTAATTTCAATCTATCTCTTCAGTTCTTTAGTTTTTATTATTTGCAAGTGGAGTTCCCACATTTCTCCTTTTATTGGTTGTCCAAACATGGACCCTACCTTTAATGTATTTCATCTTATTTCATTAATAATATGATTTACAACTGTCTTCGTTAAAAAAATATATATATTATTTTTATTTATTCATGAAAAATTTCTTGTCATTTACCACGTACGGTAGAAAGTAGAAACATTTTCTGAGACCATACTATACAAGGTGTGTTCAGCGAATTTTACGCTTGCTTTGGTTTTTTGTTTTTGTTTTTGTTTTGGATGCCACAAAAACCAAAACGAAGAAACAATAGAATTTTGGCATTTGATAATCATTTTTTCGTCTAAGCTGCAACCGAAAAATAAGATAATAATAATAATAAGATTTCCATTTTGTTGTTTAGCGAAAGTATCAGCATCATCATCACTCACTGCTAAGATAAACATGGCAGATGTAACATGAGTTGCTTTCCAGTGGAGACCAGGTCCGCGAATCAATCTAAGCTAACAAAGACAAGCTACTATAATCACAATTCTTTATTTTTTTTATTATAAAAGAATTAAGAGTAATCATTAATCAAGGATATGGAATATGTTACATGGAAACAAAATTTAATTAAGTCGTATAATATGTTATACATTTTTTTTTTCATGTATAAGTGTATAACTCAGTCCATCAAAATAAAGATTAATTTGATGGAAATTTAAACTCTATTTAAAATCTTGTTGATGATGAATGAGTTGTTACATATAAAATATATAAAATATGAACAATTCTATTTGCACATCAAAATCAGTCACTATATATAATATATATTTAAATATAAAATATATATGTAGTTTAATTTATTTTTAATGTGTATTTTATATACAATGTGTATTATATATTAGTGACTGATTTTAGCATACACCTAACATAACCCATAAAATATTTAAATTTTTAACACTTACTTAATTATTTACCTGATCATTAGGCATAGTTGGTTATATATTAATTTTTTTAGCGATAAGAATAATTTCTATTGAGGTTGAGTCTATTAAGTTAAACTTAATTAGTTGATATTTGACAATTAAGCTTTATGTATAGATTTTTTCACACATTAAAAAATGTCAAATGATTATTATTTTAATTTATTTTAGTGATCATCTTTTATTATTAACTCTCGATCATTTTAATTATCAGTTCAATATATACTCTAATCAACATGGTTCAACATTGTTTGCTAAGTGGGCATTCCTCCTAAAAAATTAATGTATAAATAAGTTTCTATTTAAAAAAAAAAATCAAGTAAGCTGTTAGAAAGTTACAGCAAATAAACTTAATGCTATATACTGTAGCATAGCAATACAGATTAATTATTAATTATGTGTGTAAAAGTTACACAATAGAAAATAGTTATTTTTACTGGAAATCCAAATTAATTAATTATCTAAAATATTTTTAAAATAGACTGTATATAAAAATTAAATAAAAAATATTCTTATAAATTATCGTAATTAAAATTCTTTATAAAGATATACTTGTAAAGTTCTTCTTTGAGGAATCAATTTTCCATAAAAAAAAGTTGTATAACTACAATAAATTCAACAGATAACAGCGACCATCATTGCTAAATGGGTAATGTTGACGGTTTTTGCAATGGTTTACTTGATTTAGTGGTGGTTTCGAAAAAAAAGTCAGAAAATTAGATAAATTTAGCGATAGTTGATGCAGAAATTGCGGCGGAATAGATAAATAGTAAGAATATAGCGCCGGTTGAAGTTAGAACCGCCACAAAATATATTTTTTTTACTGAAAATCCAAATATTACTTATCTAAAATATTTAAAATTATAAGTTAAGCAAATAAGTTAAGTAAAATAAATGGCTAGCTATAAGTACCTCTAAAATATAAGTTAAGCAAATTATAAGAATAAAATTCTTAATTGAATAAGAAATAGAAAGTTATCACCTTATCTCTTTCTTAACATGATGGATGATTTTTTTGTTAGCTTTGTTTTTTTATGACATGAAAAAAGAAATAATAAATTTAAAATTTTGTGGACAAAATCTTTTATAAATTTCAAAACCAAAATTTTATATATTTACAAAATATATAATTTGTATACAATTATAAGTTAAGTAAATTAATAAATAAATGATACTAAATTACTAACTAACATGTATTATACAAATAAAATAATATTAAAATAGTTTAAATTTAAAATAATTCTAAATAAATATTAATTACATTAAATTACTTTACATTAATTTTTATTTTTATAATATTTAAATTTTTTGGTGAACATATTTTATACTTACATAATACATAATATTTATAATATTAAAAATATTTTATTTATAATAAAATATTACCCGTGCAATTTGCACATTGCAAGGGTAAAACACAGTATAGAACAAAAACCTCTCTTTTGAATATATATATATATATATATATATTCAAATCAATTTTACTATATGTACACACAAATACATCATACACACAAAACTCTCTCACTCTCATCTAAGGCGCGTGTAGTGCACATCACACACACACTTTCACCCACGCGTTTTCACGCGACATTCTCAGCTTCCTTCAAACATGTAAACTACCCAAAATTCACGCAGGCAATCAGAACAGAGTAGCTTCTTCTTTTTTTTCTTCTTCTTCTTCTTCTCTCTTCTTCTTCTTCTTCTCTGCCCTACCTTCGTCTCCAGTGCCTCCATTTCGTACTCTGCCTTCACTTCGTACTCCGCTTCCATCTCCACTTCGTATTCCGCCTATTTCTCTTCTTTTTCCTCTTCTTTCTTCTCATTTTATGTTATGTTGTTGTTGTTGTTGTTCTTTTCCTTCCTCTATTACGCAGTTGTTTGTTCTCCTTGCATTCTTATTTTGGTTTGAAATTGATTTTTTGAGATACTTCAATGTTGAATGGTAAGTTATTTTGTATTTTGCTCATGTTGATGTGGAATTCTACTAAAAAATTGTCTTGCATTCTTATTTTGGTTTGGATCTGAGTTTTTTAGATCCTTGAATGGTGAATGATAACTTGTTTTGTATTATTAATTTGATATGAAAATTCTGCTAAAAAATGGACTTGCATTCTTATTTTGGGTTGAAACTGATTTTTTGAGATTATTGAATGTTGAATGGTAAGTTGTTTTATATTCTGCTCATGTTGATATGTAATTATCTTCAAAATTGTCTTGCATTCTTATTTTGGTTTGAAACTGAGTTTTTGAGATCCTTAAATGGTGAATGATAACTTGTTTTGCATTCTGCTCAAATTAGTATGAAAATTATGCTTAATTCTGTTTAAGGTTATTTTATGATTATGCTCAATCAATTTTTAAATTATGCTTAAATTGATTACATAATCTAATCTAGATATAATTGTGAGTGTTTGAAAGACTCAAAATACTGATTGCTATAACCAATTAACATTCTGCTCAATTCATTTTCAAATTCTACTCAAAATGATGAATGATAAGGTTATTTGGATTCTACTCATCTTATTCTTTATATTCTGCTCAAGTTGGTTTCGATTTCTTGAACAGAATAGCTAATAAGCAAGTCCATAAACCTACAGCAAAAGATGCACTCCTATTAAGTTAAGGAATTTTTTTGACAAACTTTCTGACAAGAAGAAACCACTTGTTGATGAGATTGGTTTGGGAGCCTTTCAAACTTCTATATCATCCTAACCTTAGGAACGTACTTTTCATCAACATTACACAAAAACTGCAAAAAAACATAACCAAAACAAATTTGAGCATAATTTTAAATTACAATGAGCAAAAAAACTAAAATCAAATTGAAAAAAAAAACACATTCAAAAAACTAAGAAGTTCAAACAGAACACTAAAATCAATCATCACAAGTATTCGAAAAATCATCAACCTCCATTTCCTCTTCCAATTGCCCTACCTTATTGATGGAATTCAGATCTTGCTAAAATTTGAGCAGAAGTTTGAATTAGAATGAGCAGAATTCTGGTAACTCAAGAAAAAAAATTAGAACCATATGAATCTAAAAACAAGATCAAAATACAACAAAACTCACTCATACATTAAATATTTAAGAAAGAGAAATCAGAATCCTAAATCAATTATAATGAGTACTTAAAATCATTAACCTCCATTTGCTCTTCAAATTGTAGTTTCTCATGTACTGAATTCAGATCCAGTGAAATTGAACACTAATCTCTCATCATAAATGCAAAATGATCGACAATGAAAATCAATTAATAAACAACTAACAACAAGAAGCATGAAACGAAACAGAAGAAGAAAAAGAAAAAGAATAATAAGAAGAGGAGGAAGGAGGAGGAGGAGAATTGGAAGATGATAATGATGATGTTACAAAGCTTTTGAGAAGGTGATGAATAGGGCACAGAATTTGAAAATTCATTTAATCCTAATTTCAGGGTTTTGGGATGCATAAGTGTGTGAGCTGAGAGTTAAAAACCAGGCGCGTGTGAACATAATAATTAATATTATGTATATGTGTGTTTAGTGTGTACATATATATATATTATTTGTACCCCAATGTTTGAATTTCCTTATTATATCAATATTCATAATTCATGTTGAAAGACTTTAATAATATGTCGTGTGTAGGATTTGGGATCGTTCAATCCTTCCGAAAAAAAAAAAAAAGACTCTGATAGTATTGATGGTAAGCTTTAAACTTTAAAGCATAATTGGTTTAAGGGACGCTGTAATCCATATAGTATTGGAACCTTTTTTCATAGAGCAACCTCTTTTAGTGGAATGTGATGTTTCAATTATTATCATTAATGAGATATATTATAAAAATAATCAAATTAATGAGATTTTATGTGTGTTTTTTCAATAGTATTCTTATGCTAAGGAGCATAATATAGCATAATGGTCTAACAACTTGTTCAAAAGATGTCAAATTTGATTATTTATTTTTCCTTTGTTAGACTCATGGCTCATAGTAGTTAAAGGGAAGTGCTCCTAAAACTTAGAAAAAATTAATAACAAAGCTATAATAAATAAAAATTAATGATTATGTAGCATTTCTCTAATTTCATTATTATAATTACTTCTTTTATGAAATAAGGAAAAAAAAACTACCTATGATTATTATTATTTTTTGGTTGCCCATATGATTATTATTTAAACAACTAAAAAATCAGCTCTTATAATATTTTTATTATATTATAATAGTTAAATACTACAGTATTTAATATTTTTAATTTTATGTAGTATGTGAATTTTGATTTCGTGAAAAAAATATTTGAAAATTTTCGACAAAGTAATTTTTTTAGATACAAAAAGAAAATAAAAAAACTTGCTGACCACTCTTGTTAAAATACTCTAATTCTACCTGTGTTGATAGTGTACCATTCTTTTGAATTACTAATTATGAAATCAATAAAAATGAAGTTATTTTTTATAATATAATATTACATAATTAAATGCACATGTAAAATATTTTTACACTAATAATGCATCAAACTTAAATTCGTACTTTTGACCAACACTTTTAAAAATTAATGGCCAATTACTAAAAAAAAATTCTTATGTTTACGCAGCACTACTCCATTTAACGAAAATTTTTTTTATTGTATTG
>JASCZI010181276.1:77216-107023 GCA_036250425.1 Stylosanthes scabra | reverse complement strand
AAAATAAAATAAAATTTTTATTCATTATAAAAAGATAAAAATTTCTATGAGTATATTAATTATGAAAAGACAATAACAACATTTTAGAACTAAGACGGTTTAATTTTAGTTTGAAATAATAATTTTAAATTTTAATGTCAGAAAGACTAAAATATTTCTTTAGAACCATTTTAAAACTAATGTTGTATTTAATATTTTAGATTCATAATGAACTAAAATAAGTATCTTAGTCTTTTTTATTTTAAATTTTAGGTTATAATACAATTAAACAAATTATTTTTATAAGGAAAATCCAATATAAGCGTTTTGGAAATTTATAGTTGTGATGTAAATATTTTAAAGTGGAAATAATTTGTTAAATTAAAAATTAAAAATATATTTTTACGATATCAATAATTATTGACAACAACTTTTATTCAACTTGTTTGTAATTTTAAAGTTACTAATACAAATTTATTTAACTTGCTTGTTTTATAACATTAGAGAAACAATTAAAAATTATGCATTAGTAATAATCACTAATGGCTTTTTTGGTTCTCCTGAAAATTATTAAAGAAAAATAGTTTTGATCTAAAGAAAACTATTTTATAATTTTGTTAGGTAAATTAATTGATTGGTTGTACCAAAAAAAAAATTGAGATAATTTTAGAAGATTAATGACCTATGTCAAAAATAAATAAATAAATAAATAAATGACATAAACATTTTTTAGAATTTGAATTTTTTAAAGTTTTTTTTCAAAAAGATTTTTTGAGATAAGATAGCTACATTCAGAAAGTGTTGACAACAAAAATAGCTTTTAAAATTAATGAAGATGCTTTTAAGTTGGGCTTTTATGTAAATTTGTTTAAAAATTAAGATTAATTGAGACTTTTCACTACTCACCATATAACAAATTTAAATGGATTACCTATTCTTATAAGGAACTTCATGTTTTATTTTTATAAGTGGAACATGTGATAATTTTCCTATAGTATTAATCACATGTGTCACACTTGTCATTATACATAGGTAGATTGGTATAATAGTCTATATAACTCAAACTGACTATTCTAATGGCAACCCATTTATTATTTGAGCCACAAGAATAATTAGTAGCCACGAATGTTTGCAAAAAGCCAGAATATCTTTTTTTCTTTTGTGACTAAAAAAAAAAAAACAACAGAATATCTACTTTTATAAGATGTATGTATGTATTTTATATAATATTCAGAGAATAATAAATTAAAAACATGCACTAATGGTTTAATTTACCTTGAATTGGCTATGTTTTGATGTTCTTGATGAAACGAAGCAAAAAATATATATATATGAATGCTTACCATTTATTAGGGGGTGTCAAATAGGTAGGCCACTGTATCTTGTTTCGCCAAAATCTGCCCAAAAATTGGGTCGTCCTGCTTGTCAATATATAATTGGTTTGAAATCTAGAAATTTTAGTAATAAATTTTATGAGAGTCATTTGATTTGTGTTTTTATTATTTTTTTTTTTAGTATTTTCTGTTTTTGAATTTTGTAAAAAAAAATAAAAACAATAAAATCGTGTTTTATATATTTTTTATTTTTTTTATTTATAAAATTCTGAAAAAAGAAAAAAAATACAAATACAAATTAAAATCATGGTTAACTTCACAAGTAAACTTCCTATGCATAATAGAGAATTTTAAAATAAAAATGAAAAGAAATTAGATTATATTCTAAGTTTTTATAGTTTGAATGAAATTGCAACGAAATCTTTAAAATTTAAAAATTTATAATTGAGTCCCTGTATTCATTAAAAAAATTATAATTTAGTCACTGTTCGAATTTGACGTTAAAAAAATTGTTAAATCACGTGTTATTACGATTATACCCTCATTATTTCATTCATTGGGTTTCACTCCAACAATCAACTCCACTAAAAGCGAATTGAATGAACAAAAAAAAAAGAAAAATTTTCTAATATAAAATAAAATAAAACTTTATTTTCAAAAATAAATTAAAGAGGCATTAATTACAGAAATCCAATTTTTTTTTAGCCTGCCTCTGTTCGCCACTTTAAATGGCTAATTTTGTGTTTTTCAGAATTTTTGCACTTAAAGTGGCGAACTTCATGGTATTAGCCCATTAAAGTGGCGAACTTCGTGATACCACTTAAAGTGGCGAACTTATACAATTTGGAACACTTTTATAATTACAATTTTATTTCCTAACCAATTAGGACACTTGAAAATCATCTCCTAACCAAATCATACGATGAAAATCTAATGAATCTAC
Organism: Stylosanthes scabra; assembly: GCA_036250425.1. NCBI lineage: Eukaryota > Viridiplantae > Streptophyta > Magnoliopsida > Fabales > Fabaceae > Stylosanthes > Stylosanthes scabra. Next base: position 104,767 of record JASCZI010181276.1, on the reverse strand, counting down.
ACTCAACTACTAATAAGAAAAAGAAATGATTTTCCTGCAAACAATTTCACACATTGGTTATACCATGAAAGATGTGGAAGGTGTGAAATTGTTTGCAGGAAAATATGACTTTTTTTTTATTAGTGGTTGAATATAGGTTTCTTAGATTTTCACTGTATGGTTTGGTTAGGAGATGATTTTCATGTGTCCAATTGGTTAGAAAATAATATTGTTATTGTAAAATTGGTCTACACCTTTTCCATAGGACCCAAATGACATGAAGTTTGCCAATTTAAGTGGCTAAAATCACAAAGCTCGCCACTTTAAGTGGGTAAAATCAAGAAGTTCGCCACTTTAAGTGGCTAAAAAAAAGAAAACCATGAAATTAGCCATTAATGAGGCGAACATGGGCAGCTTCCAAAAAAAAAGTTTGATTTCTGTATTTAATGTCTTGTTAATTTGTTTTTGGAAATAAAATTTTATTTTGTTTTATATTAGAAAATTTTTCAAAAGAAAGAGGAAAAAATTAAGTGAAGATGACAATGCGACTACGACGTGAGAGCACGAAGTGATGAAAGTAAGCTAGTGAAGAATGTTTCTTTTTTTGGAGGTAGCTGTTATCATTTATGAGATGAAGGTAATTTGGCCAATTATAATTTCATCTAATACACGTAACATCATATTTGATTACAATATGGATATACCAAAAAATATTCCATTATATTAAACGTTTTTTTAATTATGGGACTAAATTGCAAAATTTTTATAAGTATAGAAATTTAATTATAATCAATAAAATTATAGAAACTTAATGTATAATTTAACTGAAAAATTATAATGGTACTACAACACAAATAACTTATTCTATAGTCATTGAGATTTACGTTTTGATCCTACAATTTTTTTGAGAATTGAGCTTGCACATTATAGGTTAGGTTGAAGTAAGTCAATATTTAATAATAAAAAGGGATACTTTATATTTTGGTTAGTTTAAGTCTCTAGATATAAGAGGGTGTGTACCTCTACAAAGAAGCTCTCCAATGTATTACTAAAATATTGCATCCAAAATAATAACCCTTCGTCAACCTAATAATTAATTACTTCATAAACAAATCGCCATAAATGAATCTTCAATTTGCAAAATTATATTGATTAATTGTTATAAGGCTCCAACAAAATTACCACAACTCCAAGACCCTATGCTATTCCTATACATGGATCTGTTGGCTAATAATGGCTAGTGGCTAAATGCTAATGGCTATCAGTCTATGATGAACGAACAACAATGACTCGTGATGCACGACTACGGAAATATCTAATCAATGTATTAGGAATTAGGATTGATAATTTCATATTGAGTGAACTCAGTGAGCATTGACTCTATCTTAAAAATTAACTCGTATTTTTATCCGCAATATTAAGCAATTGTAAATATTTTCGTATAAAAGTGTATGTTAATATTATGAAATAGAAGAAGGGAGATGGAAAAGGAGGGAATGAAGTTTAAAAGAAAAAAGTTCATTTTAATTAAAAAAAATAATATGTAACACATTTTTGTTATAAAATTAAAGAAGAAAAGAGATAAAGAAGGAAAACGAAGAGCAAAGAATGAAATATAATTCCTTAATTTTAAAAAAAATTGATTTCAATTATAATAAAAAAAAAATATATCACATATTTTTGTTGTAATATATAGGGCAAGTTGCCACATTACACCATTACAATTCCAATATTATCAAATTACACCAAAATCAGATAAATGATCAGATTACACCGTTCCCAAAATACTATGGAATCCGTGGCACGGTGTAGGGATTTGGTGAATCCGTGCCACCCTGCCACAGATACAGAGATGCATGAATAAAAATTGGAGGAATCTGTGACACCCTGCCACGGATTCAGGGTATTGTGAAATCAAGTAAAAGGGATTCGTGGTAGGATGCCACGGATTCAGGTTCGTGGGAGCCACTCCTATAAATACCAAGTGGTGGTCCCTAGTGAGGATGAGCGGCGAGCTAAGATGGCGGAGGCGGAGGCGGAGGACGGAGAGTGGGACATGAGGCGACGAAGCAAAGCGAGCCGGTTGGGAATGGGTGGATTAGGCAATTATTAAAGGAGTTCGGTCGACGATACTTTTACCGGTGATAGTCCTCTTGCACATCAGCCGGGTTAAAGTACGTCGGACCGTTCTCCATTAAATAACCATCGCTGAGATATGACCACCTCAGTTGAATGGTTTAATACCAGGTCAATATTTACACTTTCAGAGTTTATTAACGATGAAAGTGTAATGTACGAAGTCTTTTTTTGTCTATTGTAATAATTTACGATTCCGTTAGTGTTGTTTAATTTGCATTTGTTGTTTGTAAAATAAAAATTACATAGCAAAATGTAATGTACGAAGTCTTTTTTCAATTAACTTTTGAGTATGCTTAATTATTTATATTTTCTTTTTTACGTAATGTAGATAATGCTTTGAAGTTTCGAAATACATAAATATAAAACATAAATACATTAAAAGTATAGCACAACTCTATTAATTCATAAATATGTTTATAAATACATCAACAGATAACGCTTTGAAGTTTCGAAATACATAGCGTAGTGTGTGAAATAAAATACATAAATAAAAATGATGAAAAAATTCATAGGTCAAGATAAATCTCATGCCCAAGCTGAGATAAATCTCAAGCTCAAGAGAATTCTTGGGGTACTCGTAAGATGATGCTACGCCATATATTTGGCGTAGGCTCATGTCGGTACATGTCCCCCTCTAAACTCCAAACCCTAAACCTCAAGTCCTCTGTCATTCGCAGAGATGAAAAGTCAAACACATCTCTCTACCTTTTTTGTAACTTCTCTCTAACTATTCTCTCTCATTTTCTCTCTCTAACACTTCTCTCTCTTTCTTTCTTTCACTCTAAATCCATGTCACCCTGCCATGGATTTATATAGAATTTACGCCTGCCACGAATTCCTCCAATTTTTTTTCTATGATATGTTATTAGAGCTAATTAGTCATTTATATAACTCTTTTTGTTCTGTTAATTTTTTTTTAAAAAAATAGTTTTAGATAGATTATAATTAAAACACACAATTAATACATACATTTTTAATTAAGAGAATTCACTTCTCTTCTCATGGTATACTTATACAGGTAGATTAATTCTATATATATTAATAATGATACATGTATTACTGTATATTTCGGTATATTTTATTTTTAATACGAAAAATATAAATATTATCATCAACACATAAATTTTATTTTTTTATTAATATTTATATTTTTTCGTATTAAAAATATAATTTACTGAGATATACAATGATATAGATAGATTAATTATTTATATATATGCCATTGCAAAATGTTTGGTCTAACTAATAGAAATGGAGCTCACCAAAAAAAAACTAATAGAAATAGAGACATAATACTGATAAAAGTAGGGTCGTCAAAATGGGTTAAATTCGTCAGGCCAGTTCGTTTATCCGTCTAAATAGACGGAGCTTTTGTCTCTGAATCCGGACCGTTTAAAATTCGGGCTTAAACAGGTTGGCCCATTTATTTAATTTATTTTAAATTTTTTTAAAAAAATAACATTTTTTCCTATATTTCATCTTACTCGATCCGAAAACCCGACCCATCAACAAATAACTTCGTTTTTTTTATATGATTTTTTTTCTAAAATAATGTATTTTTTTGTCAAAAGTAATTTTTTAAATTAAAATTAAAATTTTTTTTTAAAAAAAAAATTAATTAATTAAACGGGTCAGCTCGTTTATCCGTCGGGCTGGCTATAAATAAATCGGACTAAAAAAATTCTAGTACGTATAAAATCGAATTAAACGGACCGGACCTAAATGGATCAGACCCGCCCTTTGACAGCCCTAGATAAAAGTGCCATGCTCCTACCATTCCTGATGTAACCGTGAAAGCATGCACTTTTTCCTCTTTGTTTGTTGCATAATCACACAACATACATCACAATACATATAACCTATGCTTCTTTTCTTTAACCTTTTATTTTCATCTACAAAGCAAAACTCATGTGACTGACAAATTAAAACAAAACCCTGACATGAGCCTTACCCCTTATTAGCTCTTAGCTTTTGTTATTCAAAATTCCCCATTCTTCTTCCATTGAAAAGGTTCTCCCACCACTGCTGTCACATGGACCAACCTGTATGTGTAGATCATATATACTCAAATATATACATCCTTCATTTAACAAAATTATATTCAATCATTCAATAATTTCAGGAACCACTTGTTTCTTTCTTCTTTTTTTACTATTTTTTTTAAGTGAAGACAAAGAACTTAACAGCTTAATTCAATCCTCAATGTGTGTCTCAGTACAGTAGTTACTTTTATTCTATGTATTTGTCTTTTTGCATTTTCGGATTATAATATTTTTAATGATATCAGTATTTAGGTTCTGGTACTGGTACAACGAATTTTGCAAACAAAATTCTTTGAGCGACACCTTTTCCCCTATTAAGATTCAAATTTAAGAATTTTAATTAAAGAATCAACGTACGTTTGCTAATTAGCTATACTTCATGTGATATTATTTTTTTTTCTCTTTATATTATTGCTAAAAAAGTTGACACCTATATAAATACAAGTTACAACTATGAAAGTAATTAATTTTAAAATTTATTATATTTATAAAAAAAATACTAAGAGCTAACACTTTAATTTTAAAAATGAAAAAAATTACAAGAGTAATGCTTTCAATTTTTGCGTTGCTGTTTGATGGATGTGGCGCGATCAAAACAATGATGTCTTTAATGCTTCCGATCCTTAGCCTTTAGAGAAGGTTATTATTAGAGCTCTTTGTCTTTCTTGTTTGAAAGAATTTTTGTTGATTCTACCCTTGCAAACTTCTCTTTTGCCTTCCTCAAAGTACCACAAAATGGACTACTCCTCCTAACTCTATACTTGCATAGGGTAAAAATTAATTGCGATGCTAGTATCTTTAATAATTTGAGTGTTCCTGATTTTGAGTGTGTTATTCGTGATTCGGTTGAAAATTGGTTGTAGAGCTGTGTGCTGGCTCATTACCTTTGGCTTGTGTTTTGCTTTGTGAATTTTTTTGCCTTGTGGACAGGTCTCCTCTTAGATTGGAAGCATGGTTATAGAAATGATGTGTGTAAAACTGATAATGTAGATGTTTTCTCAGTGGTGCAACATTTTTCTTCTTGGAGTGAGGCTGCTGATTCGGATTTAATAAAAAAATTCAAGATTTGGTTTGGCATAATTAAATTGTCAAAGTTATCTTATCCAAGTGATTGCTAACAGAGTGACGGATGTTATGATCATGACTACTGCTAGAAACCATCTTGTTCATGTTGAATGGTCTGAAAATTTGGAGTTCTCTTGTTTCTTTTTTAATTAGCGATTTCTTAACCCCTAATTAGGCCTTCTTCTTTGTATATTAAGCCAAAAAAAATAAAAATTAAAAAAAAAACACAAAAATAGACATTATTAGTCTCTAAAGATCAGAAAACAAATTGACAAATTCATCCCCTGTACCTATAAAGATATCTAAATTAGATCTTAACAGGAAAGAGACAATTCATATTTAGGGGAAAAAAATTAATAACGTGAAGCATGCAAAGCTTCTCAATAAACTACATTTTCTAATGAATCTTAGGTCCAAATAATTATTGAGAGAGTGATTTGTCAGTTCGTGAATTTATTATAAGACAAAGTTTTAGTTACCATCACTATTGGTAATCAATATAATCAACAACAATTTTTTTTAGTTTTATTTTTTATGGGTTGAACTTTTTTATTTTACAATAATATTAGCTAATTAATAAAAATTAGTCAAAATAAGTTAATAATTTAAATTTAATGTTTTATTTTTTAAAATTTTAAATATTTTATTTATAAAAAAATACAAAATTGATTGATTGTTGGTTACTTTAAGTTTCGGATATTCTATTTCTTTTATTATAAACATTCTATAAACAATAATTTCGAATATTCTATTTTTTGTTGGCTGATTTATTAATTAAAAAAACATTCTTTACCCATATTCTTTTAATTTTTTTGAATTTTTATTTTTATTAATTATTATTGACTAAAAACTTATTAACCCCCTAATATGATTATTAAAAAATAAAATTTAAATTTCATATATATACATGAACGGATTATTCTCTACCATAAAGTGGTGGTGTTCAATTTCATGATACATTATTCAACTCAATTGTATTAAAAAGCACGGTGGCTACTGCGGCTACTGGCTAAAAATGTAGGAATTGATGGAAATGTGCAGAGCAAGATATTTTCACATTTACACGTTCGTCTATCTAAAATATAATGACCTATTTTTGTTATGAAAAAAATTGGAACTCATAGTTAGTTATAATTTATATTTTTTAGTTTTTTTTTTCTTAATTCGAAATGATAATTTATTATCAGACATTCATTTGTACATGTTTGAAGTAGATATAAAATATCATTTTCTAGACTCGTTTTATAAATAAAAGAAAAAAAAAACTTATTTAAAAAATATGTTAAAAAATTCCTTACAACCGAATAATTTAGTTTGTATCACAGCCATCTTTAGGTAGCTAATTAATAATAACACTTTAAGAAAATTGTGTCATGCTAATTACCTTTTGCCTATCAAAAGTCCTGAATATTATGCCATTGATTTTTCTTGTGCCTTTACTTTTCAATCGTTGCATTACAGTTGTATATACCTAATTATGTCTTGAACCAAAAACGCTTATTATTTGATGTAACTGATACCAAACTTTTTTCATTTTGTACAAGTTTAATTAACTATTAATAAGAACATAAGAGTATCCGTATATATATTCCTTCCCTCCAAGTTTGGCTAAGCCTCATCACATTTAAAGATAAAGTTTGTCATTACTAGTTCTTGATCTGTGGTGCATATTTTGTTTCTTCTTCTGCTTATCCCTTCTTTTCATCATGTGACTCCATGTTTCATGTTTCTCCCCTTCTTTTCATATATACACCATCCCTCTTTCTTCCATTTGCTAATATATATACACCTACTCACAATTCTCAAACCATGTTTCACCCTTTTTATGAACCCTTGTAATTCTAACTTCTTCTGTCTCTTCTGGGATTAATTATTGTTCCAGTTAATTAACGGGATTTAATTTCTTAATTTCAAGCTAGCTAATTCACAAATATAATTCTCAGTTAAGAATAAAATTTTAATAGATCAATCATATATATTAGTGGAATTGACGGCTAAACCGGTTAAATCGATTCAATTTTTATGAAAAAATTGAGTTTTTAATAAAATTTAATAATATTATATTTTAAAATATTTTATTATATATTTAAATAAAGCAATTCAATTTCGATTTGATTTTGGTGAGATTTTTAAATATTTGAATCAATCGCTCTATCGATTTTGTGATGGATTTGATTCTCGCACCATTTTCCTTTAGCAACACTTGTCATCGTCATTATAGCCACCAAAACCCTCCTTACTAAAATCGGCCACACACACTCTTTAAAATTTTCACATTAATTAAATTTGTGAGTTGTGACTGCATACCATATAATTATATATAATACAATATTCTGTAGTTTTTTTTTTCTTTGAGTGAACATTAATTTGATGCCATCCTACTTAAATCCTTTTATATATATATATGAATTTAATTGGCATACATTCTGTCATTATAAAAAATATACAGTTAAAGAAATATTATCACATCATAAAAAATAATTAATTTTTCAATCCTCTATTTTTAAAGTTATAAAAATACAATACTATCAGTGTGAGAATTAAACTTATATATATATAAAATCGTATTTTTGTAAAAGTTTATCAAATATATGTCCTGAAAAAGTTATTAATAGTAAATGTTTTATTTTAATACTTGCGCAATAAATATATTAAAATCTTAAATTTTACATATTTTCCAATACAATTTTTTTATTTATATCTTTATAGACAATATCTTTTCATCTCGTTCTACAAGAAATGAGAATTATTGTGTCTCATATCTCATTTTCAATTGTTATTACTTATTCCTAGTAGAAATTCATTGGGTAATGTGCTGCTTTTATTTTTTTTTGTTCCCCCAATAAAACTTTGACCTTTGAGCTTCCATGTTTTCTCCACTCCCCTCTTGACTTATCTATCATCCCTCACTCACAATATAAATTAACACACTCACTAATCACTACCCTCCTTTAGATGAGAGCTTCTTCTTCTTCTTGTTCTTGCCTTTGCCTTTGAAATAATAATAATAATAATGGGGAAGCTAGGTAGAATGCTAGACACTTTTTGTCTTTCTTCTTCTTCTTCTGCCTCAAGCACTTCTTGCTTCTGCATAAACTCATTGGATTTTGATGAAGATGAGTTTGAGGCCAAGCCATTGATTGCAAGTGATCATAAGAAGCTAAGATTGAAGGATGTTGTTTCTGGAAAACAGACATTGGCTTTTCAATTGAAACCAAAGGTAGTAATTAAATTAAAGTCCCTTCTTTTTTTAATTAATTAATTATGCTCTTAAGTCTTAATCATTATTCTTTTTTAGATTAATAATTCATCTGCTATATATATGCAGATAGTGATGCTGAGGGTATCTATGCATTGCTATGGATGTGCCAAAAAAGTTGAGAAACATATCTCAAAGTTGGAAGGTGAGTAATAGTAAAATGAACATGAAAAATTTTAAGACTATACTTTTTCATTTCATTTCATTCTCTCTGTTTTGTTTACTCTGTAACTATTTTTTAATGCAGGAGTGAGTTCATACAAGGTGGATCTAGAAACAAAAATGGTGGTTGTTATGGGAGACATTCTTCCCTTTGAAGTATTGCAGAGTGTCTCTAAGGTCAAAAATGCTGAGCTCTGGAATGAATGAATGAATAAGGAATTCAACAATGACAAAAGTTCATGAAGTAATGTGTTAGGAATTCTCTTATTTTCTGTTGGTCATGTTGTTGTATGTGACATATAAAGTGTATAATATTATATTAATATTAAATATTAATATTAATATTAATATTAATACCCTTGTTAAGTTGAAGCTCCAGCAATTCTGCTTATGTTCAGATGTAAGGAATTTAGAATTAGCAGTGATTATTATTAAAATGTTCACTTCTACATTTTCTTTTCTCTTAAAATGTAGCAATATCTTATCTCTTTTTGGGGCCATATTTTTTTTTCTTCTCCCTTTTATGTATATATAGGAGCATCCTATAAAGAGTGCCCTCAATTTATGCAACTGAAAATTAAACAGATTGTGGTAAGTGAAAAATTTTGTATATTTAACCAATTCAACAGATTTCATAAAATAAGTCTTATATCTCATCAAATAATATCTTATAATAAGTGGTCCATAACCTCAAAATCAAACTCTTCCTTGCTGATATGTAATTAACTAATTATTGTTTATACTATAAAAGGTAAGATAGATCTATGGTTATTGCCTGCTTACAGCCAAAAAAAGAAAAAAAAGAAAAGGGAATAATGCAGAAAAAGATCAATAAACAGAATCTATAGTGCACCAAAAAATGTGTACCTGCAAGCAAAATATTTGATTATTAATACAATTTAGGGTTTATTCGATATAAATTTAAATAAAAAAATGTGAGTTTAATTAAAAATATATATGAATTCATATTTATATTATATTTTAATTTTTGTAGAATAAATTATATAAAAGATAACATTTATATTATAAAAAATTTTTATTTATGTACCGAATAATTGTTCCCGCAACTTTATATTTAGATATTCAAGATTTCAAATGATTTCAGTGTGAAATATTCTTTTTAGGTAATTGAGTCTGAGCATAAGAAGCTGAACTGAATCACTAGCAAATGTGGTTACTGGTTAGAACAGAGATGATAGAGCAGCTTCTGTAATGGCTTTTGCTGACATGCCAATATGGCCTTCACCACTAAAATAAATGTAAATTTGGTACCATCTCTCATTATTTTTGTCTTCTCTGATTCTTTCTCACGTCATTCAGCTACCACATCTTACAAATAAAGAATAAAAGATTTTAGATAATTAGATCCTATAGATATAAAAAGTATAGCTGAAATATAGCTGACATGAAATATTTTAAAAATGGAAAAGAAAAATAGGAATCACGAAGCATGGAGTAGAGGGAGATTTGACTTGTTCTTCCCCTAGAATGGGTAATAAGTGTAACATATAATAGGGAAAAACCATCGGTAACAAAATTTATGGAGCAACATTAGTTCAGCCAGTTAATTTGAAAATTAGCTAATAATGAAAAGAAGGAAACATAAAAAAATAAACACTCAAAACTAAAAATAATAAAAAGCATTTATAACTCAAGTTTTTTTTTTTTTTAAAAGAATCTAAAGTGAAACAAAATGAGGATTAAATTCTTTTAACGTAAAGATGTTGATAAAGTAACAAAATTAGGTTGCATAATGATATTAACATTCTTATTTTTGATAACGTCAATCCATACATAATTTTATTTTGATTTTTTTTTTCACCGACATAGATTTTAGTTTATATCAACTACTTTGCCATTTATACAAGGTTTTTTTTTCTTTTAAATAGAAAAGAACCATAATCTTAGACATTACATCACTACACGCATTAACATGATGAGTTCCTATATATCGACCGCCTCCACCAAGTTTTTTTTTTTACCTGGCCACACTTGTGGATTGAACAGCCTCCAATCCTAGACATAATACACACACGCACACCGACACACACTCTTATTATTTTTTTCGTTGAAGCTCCTGCCTGGGAATCGATCCAGCTCCTTGAGTAATGCAGCTTCTTAAGGGAGGCAATGCTCCCACCTGGCCACTGCGGAAGCCGCGCCTCCACCAAGTTTGGAATCAGTGTGTGGTCACTCACTTTTTTTTTTGGGCAGGGTCACTCACTTGGTTACCAGTAAAATAATCATCGGGCTGGGCTAATACAGCCTACTTGCAATGTTTTTGGGATAAGGGTTTGGATCACAAGTAAAACAGACCAAACAAAGGCATTCGGCTGCCAATGCGCTGGGCTTGTTGAGAAGATGGGCTTATACGACAGAGATCAGGCCCAAAAAAAGTCAAAAGAGAAAGTAGTTTTTTTCGGTTACACGTTGAAAGATTCTGAATTATATTCCCAGATTCCTTATCCGCTCGTCATCTTCCATTTCTCACGATGACAGATACGCAGAAATTGACACCTACAAAATAATAATTAAAAAATAGAATTAAAATAATATCTCAAATCTCAATCTCAATCTCATTTTCAACAGCGAGAATAAAATAATTGTTTTTTGGTGTCTGAATAAAATAAATAAAACCCATAAAACATTAAATATTAACTCTTCTAAATTCCAAATGAATTGAACCGAAAACGAAAATTCTTGGGAAAAAAGAAAAAGAAAGCCATGAATCCCAAGGTTCTCTTCCTCTTCCTCTTCGCACTTCTCCTGAATTTAGTTTCCAATTCGTTCCAAAACCCTAACCCTAACCCTAAAACCCCAAATTCGAAGTTATCAAAGGCTCATGTTGAGCTCACGAACTATGGCTTCCCGGTGGGTTTATTGCCGGCGACCACCGTGTTGGGCTACGCCGTGAACGAAACTTCCGGCGATTTCTCCGTCAGGCTCGGTGGCGCGTGCAAGATCACGCTCCCGCCGGACAACTACATCGCCACGTACTCCAAAACCATTACGGGGAAGATCGTGAAGGGGAAAATGGCGGAGCTCGATGGGATTAGGGTTCGCGCGTTCTTCAAGTGGTGGTCAATCACTGGAATAAAGTCCTCCGGCGACGACATCGTTTTCGAGGTGGGAATGGTCACCGCTAAGTACCCGGCGAAGAACTTCGACGAGAGCCCAGCTTGCGAGGGACAACACTCCTCTTCCTGAAGAAAGGTTAGGGTTTCTATTTTTCACTTGTATTTGTATCTTTTGCATGTGAATCAGTGAATGCTTTATGTTTAGCGGAAAAATCTTTCTCGTGAAGATTTTGATTGGAACTTTAATTATAAGCTTTTCCGGAAAGTAAATCATTTAAGTAAACTAATGAAAAACTTAATTGGAAAGTTTTGATTTTCGGTTGATCAGGAATCTAACCTGTTTTATGTGGAATTCATATCCAGAATTTGGTTTATGCGAATTTGAATTTGGAGAGCCATACTCTGATTTATTTATTTAACTGTTCATTACTTTTTGTTGTGATTTTTGTGTTGTGATTGTCAATGAGAAATATAAAGCTTTATTGGAAAGATAATATGAAAGAGGGGTCTTCTACAGTTTCGGCAGTGCTTTCATTTTCATTGGTGCCTTGAATTGTTTGTTTTTTCATTGAAAAATGATGACATGGGACCCTGAAAAAGAAATTAGAAAGAAAATATCTAATTTGTTGGTTAGCATTATCTTCTTTGCTTTCAAAGATTTTATTATTAGTCCTGTCAAAAAAAAAGATTTTATTATTAGTGTGAGCCTGTGATTGTGAATGATGTTGATTGCTAGTTCCATTGCAAGTGTTACTGTAAAGACATGGTGTTGCTGTTATTCATTTCGTCATTAAGCTTCAGAGATCATTGGCAACATAATCAGATTTTAAAAACTTTTGTTACTACTTTTCTTAGTTTGTATGAGATTTCAAAAAAGGTCCAGCTTTCGTCTGTTCTCATCATGCCATGCCACAGTCATCTTCAAAGTCTCATTTATGATTTCTCGTTGAAGATTAGATTTTCATTTTTTGGGGTACTGTATTGCTGATTGTACTAGAGCATGATTTTTGGGGATAGACCCATTGTTTACTCTTCATTTCTAGTTGTTTTGGAGAATGAGCTGTATTTCTGTCATTTTCAGAGAAGCAAAATGGTTTTTTGAAGAGTCAATGAAGATTGTTTGTAATGGAAGTTACTATTTGCTTAACACATACATTGCTATGTTTTGGTAGATAGTATTAGAAATAGGTCTCCACTAGGCAACAGTGTTTGGCTTCCTTAATTATTTATCTTTTAATTTATCCATCTGTCATCTTAGTTAGCCCACCCTATTGGTTTACTTTAAACGATTCATTTGGGTTAGTTGACTAAATGAATATTTATTTCCTTGTGGACTTGAACCCTTGGTTGGATGGTTCCTATTCTGTTTTAACTAGCAACTACAAAAACTGCGTAAGAAATTTTAGCTTTTGAGGTAGTTGTTTCTGCACCTGGTTTCAGTTAGTTTTCTCTTGGCACCCTGTTACTATAACTATGTACAGCATCTTTTTCACATGCCAGTATATCACCACTGAGATATTCCTTCGGAATTTTTTAATTGGATTGCCCACATTATGTTTACACCGCCTTGACAAACGTGTTAGCTCTTGTGTTCTCTATGCATTGTTACCATCATCACCTCTTGTGTCATCGGTTCTCCAAATCACTATCTCTTTTTATAACATTTCTGAACTCATTGGATGTATTCCTACATTGGGTGATTCATTATTCTGTTATTACTTGTAATACTTTAGAAGCTGAGGTGCGTAGTTTTGATGATGCTGCTGGTTTATTTAGCTATTCTCACTTTGGTAATCTGTGGCTGTTAATACCAGCTGTGTTTGGCCCTTCATAAATTTGGATATTTGTTTGTGAAACTATTATGGGGTGTTTGTGAGTTTTGATTTTGGAGAAAGAAGGTTGTGAAGTGAAGGACTGAAGTGTAACAGTGTTTTAAAAAAACTTTTCAAACCCTTTCTTTTCATCCCTTTTCTTCCGATACTCTTACTCGGAAACACACCATCGTGAGTGTTCATTCAGTTCTGTGTATTGAATTATATGCCATTTCTTTTTAACCTTCAACTTGTATTAAAATATCAGCCAAGTGGAAACACCCCAAAAAAAAAAAACAGCCGAGTTGTTTAACCAACTTCAACTTCAGATTAGAAACACCCCAAAATAAAAAATAAAAAATTACCTAAGGTTATGCCTTGGTCGCTTGACCGGTCTCATAACGGGTTCGAGGCTCAGCGCTCAGGTAAGGAAATTTGTTGGGAGATTCTACCTCCATCGTAGGACTTCCATTGGGTAGAACTTGGAATTCGGATTTCAATTGTTATATGGAGATCTTATTTCTTTTTTTTAAAAAAATTGTTTTCCTAGGATCTGCTAGTTGACTCGTAATATTATATTATTACGTATGAAAGAGTAGTGGCAACGTTCACGGCATTCTTTCCTTGCTTTCTCTTTTTCATGAGCAGTTAGCACCTTTTCTTGTTGAAATGTCAAACCTTGTAACATAGACTTCACATTATTCTCGACACTTTATTTCTTATTCTCCATTTGTTCATGCAGGGTGGTAGGTACTTATTGGCAGCCTCTATGTGTTTTTAGTAAATGGGGTAGTGACTGTGTAGTGGAGTGTACACTCAAATTGCAAATACGTTTAAAAGCCGCATGTGTAATAATCGTGTAATGTAAAACGAGATAAGACCAGTGCTTGTGCTTTTATGTAATCCTATTAATTATAATTACTATGCTACGACGAATCCCTTCATAGTCACGTTACTGGTTGGAGTGTTGGACCATTTAATAAGGCCATTTTCAACCTAGTTTATATCATATTCTCATTTGCTTGCTATGTATATCTTGTCTCTCTAATAGTCAAATGCCATTTAAACTATTGTTCAATAAGGTGTCCATGCATGTAATATATTTACATAGTGGATTGGTGGTGTTATTTCAGTTTAAAACTTCAAATGTAACCAAATTTGAAATTTAGTTTTTTTTTTTGTTTGAAGAGTTGTAATTGCTTTCGTAGTTGTTGATTTGGGTTATTTTAATAGTTCTTTCTCACAGGAAAAAAATATGAATAATGAATATTATTTTTTTAAATATGTCATTTTAGATTTGTATGTTTTATAATATTATTCATTTTTATTATTCAAAATTTATTATTAAACTAGAATTTAATGTAGATGTTAAAACCGAAACAGGATTTTGTTAAATTTTAAATTTTTTATGGTATAAAATAATAATTTATTTTTATAGAGTAAAACGATTTTGATGCTAACAATATGGTTAATTATGAAATCTATTATCTAATGTTGTTTGCAACGTTCCAAAATTTACTCCTAAGAGCTAGGATAACGCATTCCAAGTCCAACCCTACAAATCTACGATAAGCGCATAGAATAAAATATCATAAATTTTTTTCTCTTCATTGTAAAATGTGATATTTTATAGAGAAAATATGTAAAAGAAGATAAAGAAAATTATTGAATAATAAAAGGCTACATTTAACAAAACAATTTAAAAAAAGAAATCGAGAGAATTCCATTTCAACCAAACCAATGCACCGTCAAGATGTTAGGATACCAATTTCGAATATCAAAAAATGTATTTTTGGATACCAATTTCGAATTCAGAATTCAAAATGTGAGGATACCAATTTCAAATATCATTTTTTCTTGGGAGGATCTAATCTTAATGAGTAATGTTTCCACTGGTTTTAGAAATATTTAACTAATTTGTGTTTCAAAATTATATTTTAAGAATATAATAATAATTTTTTAAAAGTTTTTGTTTTATATACATTTGATGTATCAAATATATATTTGATGTATCAAAAATATAAAGAAAACTTCTTAATCATTTTTTGTAAAATTTTTTAAAGTAATTTTGAAATGTAACCCATTTTTTTAGAGTAATGCTAGGGAATCAACGTTAGCGAACCAATAGGGAGGCAATAAGTGCAATTAGGAAAATAGTTGGTGGTAAAAAAAGAAAGAAAAAAAAAAAAAATAATTTTGATTTTTTATTGTCTCTCTAATATTGGCTCTGAAGATTTTTTTTTTTTTTATAACAGTAAGTCAGTAATTTTTGGTAAAGTGTTGTAGCACGCGCAACAGATAGGAGAGTGAAATGACGCACCAATGAGAGAGTGAAACAGGGGTTTTTCTGTACTTTTAGTTTTATTAAGATGCAGGCGCAGTGCATTGCAGGGCACCACCTAATACCATATCCTAATCTCTTAGGCCCCACACTACACATCATCCCTTCCCCCAGTCGTTGCTTCATTTCACATTTTCACCAAATCTTAATGGACATTTTTATCCTCCTAACCCTGCTCTTTTTACTGTTTTACTATCTATTATTGCATTATTTTTTTTTTAAAATAAGAGTAATGTTAAGTAATTAAATTTTTTCCACCAATATTAATTAATTTTTTAATTATTTTAAATCCTAAATTGTAAAACCTTAGTCTAAAAGTTTGAATTCTAACCATAAACTCAAAAATTGATTAATGTTAACTATGAAAAAGTTGATTATTTATAATTTTTCTAATAAAAAATATTATATGAGTTTGATAGGAGCATAAATGTGAATATTTTGAGAGATCAAAACAAATTTTTTTTATATTTTATGGACTAAAAAACCGTGATAAAAAGTTTATAAATAAAAAAACTAAAATGCGAATATTTTAAGGTTTCAAAATCATATTTAAATCACATATTTATCAATACCAATTGATTCTACTTTTCTTATAGTAATACTCATCTTTTGACTCAATCTTGAAAATGAAAACAATTTTAAATAGGAAATACCAACTTTTTATAAGAGATTTTAATTTGGTCAGATCAAATTAAATTAGTCAAATCTTTCCTAATAAATTCATCATGAGTTAGCTTTGCCTATTAATGATAATATCATAAAAAATTAGAAAAAAACATAACTAATGCATTGTGATAAAATTTAAATTCATTTAAAATATTTCTAATAAATTAATAAAAAAATGTTAAAAATTATTTCGGTAATACTAGGCACCTATTTTACCTAACCAAGTTAATTAAATTATTAATTTTTATACTTAATAAAAAAATTATTTTGATATTAAGTAAAAAATAATTAACGCATAAATAATCTTATAATTAATATATAAAATTTTTCAATTTGTCATAAAAATAAATAATTTAGTTAAATTTAATTGATAAAATAAGTGTACTTTAAAAATTATTGATTTTCAAATTTTAATTAAAAACATATTTATCCAATTTTTTAAAGAAGGGCCTTACACCTGACCCAAGTGACATACCAATATCGTACATCAGAAGGTTATATAGTCATAAGTTATAACTTCAAAATCTGAGTTTCACTGACCTAATAACAGAGGGGCAATTACGTCCATCCAAGTAAATTGGAAGCCCGAAAAGGGAAAGAAAACAAGTACAGTGTGTATAGGTAAAGAGAAAAGAAAACACTGATCAAACCAAACAACAAAGACTCTACTTCACAGACCTTAGCCTACCCTCTCCAAACTGCCACCACCTTCCTCACGCGCCATCCCCCGCGCGTGTCCCTCCACCCCCACCTGTTTTCTCAATTAACGTGACCAACTCTCACAACAACTCTCTCTCTCTCTCTCTCTCTCTCTCTCAAACTAACAACAACGAACGAAGCTCGAACAAACAACAACAACGACAACATAGTCTTGTGTTGCGAAACCAAAACGAGATTCATCTCCGAATTTCGGTTCTTTCGTTCCGAAGCCCTTGATTTCCCCATTCACCATGCCACCAAGGTCAGTGCTTCTTCTTCCTCCTCCTCCTCCTCAAGAAAACCACTCCTTCATTCTTTACTTTTATTTCGGGATCCCTTTTTTAGATTCGTTCTTCTTTTCGTGTGTGCAGATTTTTATTTTGCTATTATTATTTTTAAAAAATTACGTGTTTTTAAGTTTTATATGTTTCTATTATTATTTCTTCGGTTTATTGTAAATTTGTAGTAATTTTAAAATTATCAGTAGAAATATTTATATATGTGTATTGTGTAGAAGACTTTCTCTGAATTTTTTTTTGCCCTCTTTACACTGTTGTTAATGAGGGCAATGCGTATGGGAAGAGAAGTCAAATCGTGAAGTGTGAGCTTTTTATTGTGCTTCTGCTCTCTTTTTTTTTTTTCTTTTTGTTTTTCATGTTCACTTTGTCGTTTATGTCGCTTGTTTTTTTGGCTTGGAATGTATCTTGAAAATAATTAAAGTAAATAATTGGAAGAATAAAAATGCGTGTGCTTTTTTTGGTTGTAGTGTTCTAAATTGGGTCTTTTGCATGAGGCATTGTTGGTTAAGAATTAAATGGGGGCAGGATATATGGAAATATTGCAGTCTGGTTTGTGCTCTTTTTTCTTTTTTATATTTGTTTATTTATTTATTTTTACCAATTTAATAACTTGTTGGTGTCATGTGCTTTATAGTTTTTCTAGCCTGCATTGTGATTTGTGTGTTTCTTGTTTATTGGATTTAATTCATGCTCCACATTGTGGAATTTGTGTATATGAACCATTGTTATCTCACTGATAGATCAGCAGTTGTGGAAAATCCAAAGATTTTTTGAGAGTTCATATTGCCCACTAGGTGTTTGTTCTTGATCCTGTGGAAAAATTGGAATTCCTACTTAAACAAGCTGGTAGTTGTGTTAAAGTTTTGGTTAAAAAACTTTTAGCTTTCTTTGGTTTTTAGTTGCTTATTTTGGTTTGTGAATGATTCAAGTGTAGTGGTGATTCATGCATGAGCCTCCCGTGGTGTTACACGAGTAATGTAGACACACTCGTCATGGTTTTTCTCTTTACTTGTCAGCAAACGGCAATTCAGTTATTTAGTATAGTGAGTGCAAATGGATTTAGAAGATAAATTCCTTGCTTGATGTGTGCTCTTCGAGCTTCTTCTTCAGCCTTCTCTTTCAGTAGTTGCAACAATTTGCTTCACCGTTTTATTTTGTAAGTAGCTCTGACTACTAAGTGCCAGCTGAAGAATAGTTTATTGTGTATAGTTTGTTGATCTGTTGAAACATGACATGATTTGGACTTTGGAGTACCAGCTGAAATTGGAAGATGCATAGATGATTTTGAAGTTCTCTTGTCATGCATTACTTAGATAGTTTTTGTTACATGCTATGATATGAATGGAATAGAAGGCTTAGCTTTTGATGTGGATGTTGCTAGGAATACAACAATTCCTACATGGATCAAACGATGCCATTGAGCTTTATCATGTATTATGTCTACAAAGAGACTGATTACAGATGTTGCTAGGAATAATAGTAAAATAATAGTAAGCCCTTGCCATGTGGGAAGGAGAGCGTGGAGGGGGCGTGAATCCTGTGATTCTGTTTAATGAGTGAGGGGGAAGTATATTTGGATCTGAGAGAATTCTGAGGGGCAATTTCTTGGGGAATAGACTAAGACTAGTAGAGGGCTAGGGCTCTCGGAAACTCGGCATGGTTACTCATTTGCTTTCATTCTCTCAGTAAATAATACACGTTTAGATTCTACTCCAATTCCTTCAGTTTCAATATTGTTGTATCCCTTTCTTTACTAATCTAGATATTGTTACTACTATGTGTTTCAGCATAATGCAAATTCATGTAGTTTCTTTTCTTCCCAGATAGTGGTAGAGATTAATTTTCCTGTGCAGTTTTAGTTCACTTCGTGGTATAAGTTATTGGAACTTGAAAATGACTTCTTTTGGAAGGTGTTTTGTTCGTCTGTCATCATATCAATTTGTAATCTGATGGTTTCTTTCCTTTTATTGTTGCGTGTATCCTTGATCAAGATTTGATTCCTTCTTGCTGGCTAAAACATGAAATTTGTTTGCCTGGTGTGACATAATATGCTATAATTATATGCCAAAATTGACATGATATACCATAGTGAGTGTAAATGATTGTGATAAATTCCAATGTAATGTCAGAATAAGCGTTTTGGGTTTAATGAATACTGAACTATTATGGTTACTGTTTTGTATTATCTTATTTTCCTCAGGGTGGTATGGTTTTGGAAATTTATTAAATTGGAAAATATTATACGCTATTAAATTGAAAAATGTTGTTTGTCTTTTGCAATATGGAACTGTTTTACCTCATGAAACCCAAGTTCTACCTTGTTATGGAAAATATAGCAATCAATTACAACAACAACAGCAACAAAGCCTTGTCCCACTAGGTGGGCCAGCTACATGGATCAAACAACGCCATTGAGCTCTATCATGTATCGTACTATCATGTCTCCAAAGAGACCGTTTACATGTAGATCTCGTTTGACCACCTCAATATAGCAATGAATTAATTGGAATAAAATTATTTCAATTTGTTTGTTATAATTTAAGCAAAGCTATTAATATTTTCCACAGAACTGAATATATGAGGTTTGGTTTCAGTAGGATACTTCTTAGGTTTTTCCTGTTTGGTTTGATCACACTTTTAACATGCATTGGATTTTTCCTTCCAAGCTCGTGGATATAAATTTTATCATACAAAACATTAAAGAATTGATTATGTTTCTAATATATATTGAGCATGCCTTATATGAAAGACATGTAATCCCTCAATTCAATTATATGTTTTATTATTTGGTTGGTGTTATAAATGCTAAGAGGTGTGATTTATTATTGAATTTAATCATTATCCAAATCTAAAATATATTTTTTTGGTATTAAAAGTTCATCAGAACTGATTTCTAGTATTTCTGATTAAATTACTCAAGACTGTGTTGGTGAACCTTCCGAAAGACCATATTCATTCTTCGAATATTTCTTCCAAAATATATTATTCCTTAAGTTGATTAGGATTAGTTTAGCATTACTGCCCTGTCCTTGATTAGCATGTCCAAGATGTATCTGCTATAACTATATCAAACTAATAATATTGATTACAAACTTCACAAGTCTACCGGCGGATCGTAAATTTTCTTAAATTAGAATTTTAGATCATGGTCATTGTTCATATTAATGCAAAAGCTGATCTGTCATTGTTCATTAGAAAGATAAGATTATCATGCAAGATATAGTAACAACATCAAAGAAAATTTTAAATTTTGATTATGTACTTAATGAGAAGCAATGTTAGAAATATCTTGTGTTGATGTTCAAGATCTTGGAGTTGTAGACCAATTGTTTGATTGATAAAAAAGATACATTCCATTTAAACATTTGGGATGCTTTATGGGTATAATTTGAGACGTGCGTGTTAAATTTGAAATCAAAGCTTTAGCACGTGTTCCTATGACTTCCCCGAGCCATAGAATCTAGTATATAAAAAAGGGTTGTACTTATTCTAAACTCTAGTAGCTGCATGTTAGCCGAGGATGCTCCTTTAGTAGCTACTCCATTGTGACCTTGTAAATGCTTCACTAGGGTAAACTCTGTCCATAAGATCTCTCTTCTGACTCTTCTCTTTTGGGTGGATCTGGTGCTTGTGAGGTATCCACTTTCTCATTCTAAGTTTTCTAGTAATATATTACCACACTTTAAGCTTTTAGGTATTGGAATGATTCGTAGGCATTGGATGTGTGTATACTCTTGCTGCTTTATCTGTACTCAATGTGAACCATTGAATGTTTGGTGAGAAGATATAATATTTATTGTCTGAATGTACTGTGGGGATCATTTTAAAATTTTAACTGATTCAGGGTAGCTGTTGACTTTTACTACTCTTGTTTTGTCTTATGATATCTCATGATTTGACTGTTTGTTCAAGATATGGATCAACTTGATTCCTGGTTTTTTTCTTGGCATTTGTTCATCTTGAACATACATGATTAAATGCATTTTTCTGTTGTTCTGGTTGTCTACCTGAAATGCTTCTTTCTTGCGTTTCCTTTTTTAGATGGTATTAGCATAATAATAATAATTTCAACATTGACGTTCAGAGATTCTGAATGCTCATAATTAGAAGGTAAATATTTGGTTCAGCATCATTTCTGTCAATGCGAAGAGCCAAGGGGGAATGTTTTAAAAGACAAATGATTTTGTTCTAATGTCGGGCTTATAATTCTTGCTCAAGTGGTTGTGATTCACTATACATGGTCGAATTCTTTGAATCTTCTAGGATTTTGAATATGAATCAATGCTTAATATCTATTCTGGTGTGATACTGATAATTTGTTCTTATGTTTTCAGCACAATTTTAGTGCTTAATGATTTTCCTCTCTCCCATGTATGCCGAGGGGTCACTCAGTATATTCTTTTGGCTGTATTTAACTTAGCATAGAGTCATAGACTGTTGTATTATCTTTGCACTCATTTTGACAATTTTTCGTGACAATATAACCCTAACTGATCGGTGAGGCTATACTCCCCATTAGATGCATATGTCTAGTGCAAGTGCAATTGGTGTTAGGTGTGAGAATTAGACCATATGTGTGGAGAGTAGCCATTTTATTTTAAATTTGATGTTAAATATAAGCACTTTTGGCATTGTTTATTTATAAAAGCGAATAAAATTGGCTATGTTGTAGCTGATCTCTAGGGTTTCGCTGGCTTTCAAAGGTGGAATTACACTCTGATTGCCATCCTTGTCATGTCAATGGTTGAATCTGAACTTTATTTTTATTGCATAGATTTTATCAATGTCTCTGTTATTTCTCTTTAGTTGATTGACATTTATCTATCTCTTTAGTTATTCAAACTTTTTCCCTACTGTCTGCAATTGACTTACTTTGCTGTTGCCTTGTTATCTGTTCAGTCTCCGGCGTTCAAGGCCTTTCATCCAGTGTGCAAAGTAATCCCAAAAAAGTGCCAATTCTGATGGTGCTTCAAGAAATTCAGAACTCCTTCAGGAATTCCTGAAATCTAGTCCTAGGAAAGAACTTCTGAGGACGTCCTTCGATAAGGACAAAAAGAACAGTTCTACAAAGATCAGGATGACAGAAACAAAGTCAACTAGCAAGATTTCCAAGAAACAGGATTCGAAAAAATATTCTGGTCCCAGCAATCAGCCTTCAAGGAAACAACATCGAAAGGGTGAAAACCCTACGCGGTTCGTTCCAGCTCCTGACCTGCCTTCTGATTTTGGACATTCTGACTCATGGGTCTGTAAGAATTCGGCTTGTAGAGCAGTTCTATCTAAAGATGATACATTTTGTAGAAGGTGCTCTTGCTGTATTTGCCACCTCTTCGATGATAACAAAGACCCTAGTCTTTGGTTGGTATGCACATCTGACTCCGCCCAAGGGGACTCCTGTGGTTTGTCTTGCCATATCGAGTGTGCTCTTCAGCATGAAAAAGTGGGAGTAGTTGATCATGGGCAACTGATGCAACTAGATGGCGGTTATTGTTGTGCATCCTGCGGTAAAGTTACCGGGATACTTGGGTGAGTAATTGCTTTTCACCTGCCGCATTACATGACCGCACCTACTATTTGTTGATATACTGAGGGTTTTGATGAATCATTTCCAATTTCTTTGTTTCAGTGGCAAAAAGTTTATTGATGTGCATTCTGATTGTATATGCTGCTGGAAAAAGAATTTTCTCATCTTTACTTCCTCCTGTCCATCATTTGCTTGCAGCGATAAAGCAGACTTTCAACTACAACAGTTTTCAAATCTTTGATATGTCTTTTAAAAGATGAATTAATTCTATTATGGCCTTTTCCTAGCTCCTTGAATTTTTATAGTGAAGCAAATTGCTGTCATGTATAAAATGTTAATTTCTCTTCCAACTTTTGTGTTGGTGACCAAGTTTGCAGCACTGTGTTGATGTTCATTGTTCATGTTTAATAATTGCAGATGTTGGAAGAAGCAGCTAAATATAGCAAAAGATGCTCGGCGTTTAGATGTGCTGTGTTATCGGATATACTTGAGCTTCAGGCTTCTGAAAGGAAGTTTGAGGTTTAAGCAACTGCATGAAATTGTACAAGAGGCAAAGGCTAAATTAGAAACGGAAGTTGGTTCAGTTAATGGGGTTTCTTCCAAGATGGCGCGTGGCATTGTCAGCAGACTCCCTATTGCCGGTGATGTACAGAAACTCTGCTCTCTTGCTATCGAGAAAGCCGATGAATGGTTGGCCACTGTACCCAATTCAAATCCAGAATCCGGAGGTTGGAATTATTGCCTTCTTTTATTTATGGTTTCTTCCTTTTTTTTTTTCTTTTTCTTTTTTGCCCCAAACAATTTCATTTATGCCAATGATGCTGAGTGTATTAATCTTGCAGAGGGCTCTCTTCCTGCTGCCTGCAAGTTTATTTTCGAAGAGGTAACAGCTTCATCGGTCAAAATAATTTTGATTGGAATACCTAATGCATCTCCCGAGGAAATTAAGGGTTACAAGCTCTGGTATTACAAGAGTAGGGAGGAATCACACACAAAAGATCCTGTTTGTGTCTTTCCAAAAGCTCAGAGGAGGATTTTGATATCTGATCTCCAGCCATGCACAGAATATACTTTTAGGATTATATCTTATACAGATAAGGGCGATTTAGGTCATTCCGAGGCCAAGTGTTTCACCAAGAGCATAGAGATATTGGGAAAAAGTCCATCTTCATCGGTTTCCATTGACCACAAGAAGGAGAGCCTTCAAACTGGAGACAATTCTTTTGGGTCCAAAATGGAGCCGAGTTCTTCGAAGGCTGACTCTGGGTTTAAAGTTCGAGACCTTGGAAAAATCTTGCATCTTGCCTGGGCTCAAGAACAAGGTTGCTTGGAGGGATTTTGCGGCGCTGATTTGAGAAATTGCTGTGCAGAGAGAGAAATGACCTTGCCTCGCAATCTGGAAGAGCGGTTCCCTTCCGTTGCACGAGGCCTTGATTTAAATGTTGCTTCAGTGCCTGATTTAAATGAAGAACTTACACCTCCTTTCGAGTCTTCCAGGGACGAAGATAATTGTTGCACTTTGCAGCAGGCTGTTGAGCCAGACGATGATGCGGCTTCCCATGATCTCGAAAAAAACTGTTTGGCAGGGTCGGATGGTAGTGGTGATTCCCAAATCTGGACACAAGGACCGGCCGGAGAAGTCCCGGCTGTTGACTCTCGTGTAGATGCATGCAAGAAAAGGTTAGCAAGCGCAAATGAAGAGGCACATGATTGTGACAGCACTTTGATGAACGGATCTCCCTTGCACATGCCGGATGGTTCATTCTCCTTGGATGAGAATTTCGAGTATTGCGTGAAAGTGATTCGTTGGCTAGAATGCCAGGGTCATATTAAACAGGAGTTTCGGTTGAAGTTACTGACATGGTTCAGTTTGAGGTCAACAGAACAAGAACGTAGGGTGGTTAACACGTTCATTCAGACTCTGATCGATGATCCAAGTAGTTTGGCCGGGCAACTTGTTGACTCATTCTCTGATATTATATCAATTAAGAGGGCAAGAAATGGGTTATGTAACAAAGCCGTGGGATCAAATTAAAGCTCTACCATAACACCTTGTACAGGCATTTTTTATTGCTCACCTTCTAAGTGATTCATTATTATTGGGGGACATAGATGTTTTCTTTGTCCTGCTAAAGGGATTTGCATTGATTATTGCAGAGGCAGTAACACATTTTTCCTTGGAGGGGATGATCCTTGGAAGTGAAGGTTTAAGGATGTTAGGTCTTAGGAGGCATTTTGCTATTTGCTAAATTTATTGCAATTATTTTAAAACTATGAGTTTATTTAATCAGCAAGATATTATTAGAGTTGATACTTTCTTTCTCTTTTTCATTGTCCAGTTACTTTCATTTGATGAAGCAACGTGATGTGATTGCTGATTCTATTTATCCTTCAACCTTCAATCTTTTGTTGTTTCTGTCCTTACTTTATGATGGATCAGTCTTGGTCTATACCCTAATTATTAGGGATTTCTTCGGTGAAGAGTGGAGATTTATACTTAAATTTAGAAATTTAAATATGGGCAATCCATGATATTTTTTTTATACTAAAAAAAAATAATCTCTAACTTTCATCAAAACATCATTCTTCACTATAGCATTATTATTATTATAACTATTGTGATTCCTCGGCCGACCCATTATATTATGATTATAAAATTAATTAGTAGAAGATGTAGATACAAATAATCAATTAAAATTTCTTCTAATCAGCTCGAATTTTTTATGGCTAGTTTTAATATTTTTTTCCTAATTTCATACACAAATTTGGTCAAAAATTCAATTTATAAAACTATTGATTTATAAAACTATTTATTAATAGAAAAAGCTACTTAACCTGCATTTATTTGTCAATTTTAGTCGGTATTTGATCAGCATAGTATTTTCATACCATAATGAGCACAAAAAGTTTCAGCGTTTTATGTATAGAAGTATTATTGTTGACGAAATAATGACTCAACATAATAAAATTTGCTGTCTCGTAGCATTACTCATTATTGATAACTCAAACCCAAACGGCTCATGGCTTACGGCTTAAGAACTGGCTTGAATGGCTTCCACTGAGATAAGGAATTGAGTTTTGAAAAATAATATAAAAATATTAGAAGCAAGTAGCAACTGAAAACATGAGGCTAAGAAACTGTCACTCACCTCACCCCTTCCACTTTCTCTTTATCTGAAAAATGCAACTCCTCCATCCTCCATCTTCTTCTTCACCACACCTTAACCTTCCATTCCAAACCTCAATACCACAACACTTAACATGGGGTATACTCTTCAACATCCCTTTCTCTTTACTATTCTCATTATGTTTTTTATTTTTAATTTTCTATATTTCTTTTTTTGTCTTTGTTCTTGCAGGTTTGTTTCCTCATGTGAAGTCTTCACCTTTGTTTTCCATTCATTTAACTCTTCAATCCCAAAGGGACCAAAGTTCATCATTATGGAGACATCACAAAAGGGCCATCTTTTGTTCTGGTGCTACCAGAGCTTCATCTGTTGAAGGTACTTTCTTGTATTTGTAAGCCTTTTTTTACTCTTTCCTTTTCCTTGATGCTTATTTCCAACTCATGGGCATCAACTGTTTGTTAAAATGTTTTGGAATTTACTGCAAGTTTTGTTATTTGCGGAACTGTTTCTATTATCAAAATTGAATTTTGCATCTTCTGGTTTTGTTGGGTATGTATTTATGCATGTATGAATGTGAATCCAATTACTTGTACAAACTTCAACTTATGAGGCCTTGGATATGGGTTGTAGAATCTTAGCTGGATTGGTAAATTTGCAGAACTTAAAATGTCTTTCTTGCAAAATTGTTGTTGTAGAATCTTATCTGGATTGGTAAATTTGCAGAACTTAAATTTCCAAAACTTTTGGCCTTGGTTCAGAATTTGCAAATTGTTGTTTACAGTCTAATGTCTTAAGTTCTTCCATCCTTTCTTAACTGGATATTCGTATTTAAATGATATTTTGATTTCACTTAGTCCTTATGTGCACTGTGCAGTAGGCTCTTCTTCGCTATCAACTGGAACACCGGAGGATGATGTGTTGAAAGCCTTGTCTCAGATTATTGATCCAGACTTTGGAACAGATATTGTTACTTGTGGATTCGTCAAAGATCTTCAGATTGATAAAGTTCTTGGAGAGGTCTTAAAACCACAGGCCTAAAACTTTTCTGCAACGTACTTGTAAATGATAATGTTCTTACGAAATTGTTTTTTACTTCGAATCTCAGGTATCCTTTCGGTTAGAGCTCACTACCCCGGCATGTCCGATCAAGGACATGGTAAATGACACAATTGCCATTGTTTGAGCTACAGCTGATGTAGGTTAGAGTGGTGGACTTTTTGTTCCGCAAAACTCATTAAATACTAATAAAAATAAATGAATTTGTATCTATTTCTATTGTAAAAGAAAAAAAAAAAACGTAACATGTTTCCTACCTGATTATGTCCCATTCCCCATCCGTGATGTTCAACTCTGGTATCTA